>NQIM01000320.1:0-48914 GCA_003426235.1 Xylaria polymorpha | reverse complement strand
GTCCCCATCCTCGTCCACAGGGTCTGCCAAAAGTCGACATAAACTTCCTATCGCGATCGGATATAATCTTGCGCGGCACACCCCAGTCGCAGAGAAGCACAGTTTTGCCAGTATTGTTGCCCATTCCGTGGCGCTATACCGGACACCCCCAGGGATAACGAGGCATTTCGTACTAACCTTACACGTGACTGTCAGCATTGCGTTGAAATTTTCGTGACCATGCATTTGCCAGAATGTTGCCTTCGACGGTATTCGCGGTAATCCGACGATGAAATCTATGGCCAGCGTATGAAACGGTAGGGAGGGCTCCTTGATTAGTTTCAACTCTCCTGGTGGTTTCTAACAGTCGCCGCATTTACCATGCAAATTCGTCTCTGCAGATCCGGGGGAAAAGGCCGCCTTACCTTTTTGGCTATACAAATCCAGGGGAAGGTCCCTGCCAAAAAGCTCGGGCCTGACTACACCCCCATAACCCAGCTAATTACCATATAGCTAAAAAAGGTAAAGCGGCCTGTTCCCCGGATCTGCAGATACGAATTTGCATGGTAAATGCGGTATTGGTCATGGTTACCTTATTGGGTGCTGTAACCAGCGTGACTTGGGTACTTGGATATTTGATATTGAGAAGTACTGTAATGGGAGTACAGTACCTAATTAAGTAACATCCGTGATTCGGGCACCGTAAAGGGGTCATCCTTGCACACTGTTCCCCGTTCCTTCGGCTTCCCACACTGCTGCCACAATACCGTAGGTTAACGGTGCCGCCACGGGCTCTCTTACGTATCGTATAATAATTTACCAAATTGTCGGGTCTATAGTACAGTAGGTATAGTACTTGAGTTGCTTAGCTAGAGACTCCGGCGCTAATTCGGATTCTCCCATTTGAGTACTGCTAACAAGTCCGACGCCTCGTGCTAATACACCATTGGTCGCCTCAGCCTCGGAGTTGAGCCCGACGTTATCTCTGATTGGCTACACGCTGTCTCTGTAGAACAATCTGGCATCCACTACTGTAATCCACAGTACGTGGCATTACGTTGTCAAGCTAGCTTCACATCGAAGTCCAGAGAGTTGAACCTTAACCTTCGTTCATGCCAGTCTTACTAATATTATACACTGAACTAATAGCCCTAGGGACCACTGGGTCCATTCCTAAGGTTAGGTATTAGGTAGCTTCCGCCTGGGAGCGGAGACCTTGCGGCTTAACCCGTACAACTGCCGCTGTCCACCACCACTAATACTAGGTATGTACCTACTACATGGAGGACATAGCATCTTGAGATCTTGAAGTTAAGTGAGCCTGCAGGGTCTGTTAAGGATGATGGTATCCACTACAATCATCGATTCACCAAGGCGGCAGGGAGCAGCAACCGGCGGCTAAGCTTGATAGATGTACAGTATGATGGCTAGCTACAGAATAGATGGACAAAATAAACCCAAATTAACCCCAAATCGCGTGCAAGACCTTGGCTGGTGGTTATACTGCGTGATACCAAGCTGGAGCGAGGAGAGGTGCTATGTAGGTAGGGGAGGTACCCGACCTCAGGTAGTTTTGTTCCTGGGAGTCTGCTTGCCCTGTATTGGGAGGTAAGTACCTAGGTAGGTAGGAGGTATGCTTGTAGGTATTGTTTTGCAGTGGGCCCGACCTCCAAACGTTGAAGGTATTGAACATATCAGGTATGAGGTAGTTCGTTATTACCTAGAGGGACAACGGCAACGTACTAGGTACCTAGGCAGACATACACACACCTATGACGCAGTTTTCTAGAGATCTATCTAGGTTTATTTCCCTTTTAGAGACTATATATTGAAGCCGTACAACAAGACGGAGATCATACAGAGACCCTAATGGTGAGCTTTGATTACCTAGCTTTTGCAATCGTCTTAGACCAAATTAAACAGAAAAGCCATGGGGCCTAAAACGCAGCGACATCTCTAATGGAGACATTGCCACCTCCGGCTGTAATGTACAGTGACCATCCACGATAAGCCCAATATAAGATGCAGCACCTGTACCGTAGAGCTGCAGCGTACAAATACCTACCTGGCACAGTTTTTAATTCAATGTACGGGGGACTTGACATGAAATCCACTTTCAGGAAACTCTCCACTGTCCTTCTCTCTACAGTAGATTGACGATCCGTCTCTCTTAACAAATCCAAAAGGTCCTGCCAGGAGCTCCTAGGCAAATAACTGCAAGACACGATATTACCCCTTTTGGTGCTCACTACCTAGGTAGACTTCTTGAATTGCCACCGAATGCCCTATCGTCTCAAATGTCACCAGTTTATGACGGGACCAGAGCCGAAGCATCCACGGTGGTAAGACATACTACGAAGGCTCGACAATATGCAAGTAGCAGAAACCAACCAAATCATCTGATTCGAGGCAACACAAGACAAGACAAGACCAGACCAGATCCGATGTCTAGAATTGCCTACCCTCCCCCCTATTCACATAGCATGATGAATGAAGGGGTAGTTACCAGCCAAAACCTCGAAAAAGACGTCCGTGGCTTGGATCTTGCACTCCTCGGCGCACCATCTGAGAGCAATGGCGCGCCAACGCTGGAATTCCTGTGGGCTCACCTGTCTAAAGATGTACAATTCAGCCCCACACAAGGTTTGGATAACGTCGCAGAAGAGGCATGCATCGCATTTACCGATGTCAGACCATACGATTCAACAAACGAGGTGAGTATCTGTGCGCGGGGTTATTTAGTCTAGGCGTCAGCCGAAAACGGCCAAAATCCAGTTCCGACACTTCTTTCTAACTCGTTATCAGGAATTCGATGGTAAATTTGAATTCGAAAACAACCCTGCGGAACCTCCATTATTCGCTCTAGGACGAACCACAAATCAATCTGTCGATGAAGCTGATCCGTTAAATTCCCCAATCCCCACCCCGGGGAATCCAGGTTCAGGCGCCGAAGTTCTCCCTGATTGCCACGAAGCCCGTGACAGAACATCCAGCCAGCCAAGTCCAACTTCGACCAGGTCACCGAGACACGCGATATCGACGTCTCCAACCACGTTTGTACACCAGAGCGGGACGCTAGATTTCAAGCGAGAAAGGAATCGTGTCGCTGCCCTCAAATGTCGACAAAAGGCCAAGAGGAATGTCACCGGACTACAACGACGCGAGAAAGAGTTAGGCCAGCAGAACAAGGTGTTGCTCACCTACGTCAGTAGCTTGCGTGACGAGGTTTTGGGTTTGAAGACTGAGATCCTGAGACACTCTGATTGTAACTGTAGTATAGTACAAAGCTACATTACGAATGCGGCCCGCCGCCAAATAGAATGAGCCAAGTACTGGAAGTCGCCCGGTTCGCCTGAAATATATTCTGAGACGATCCCTTACTGTTTTCTATCTGGTCGCGGCAAGCTGGGAAGCAGGTTATGACGGTATAACTCCTTCTCAAGAAATTTGGTCTTCGGAGTCTGCAAGAAATCTTTGTTTTCGGGAAATGGGTTATAACGCCCAGGCCAACGCAGAATGAACAAATTAGTTGGTGAGAATTATGTTTCACGAGGTATGAGATTTCAAGATCAACGATTGCTAGTATAATAGCTGGTTATTACTCGACGTGTCAGGGCGCCTCTATATTGAGGTATAGACTGGAAGGAATGGGCATCTGTTGGTCACTTTTTATCGTGTACGAAGGACACCGGAGCACCTTCGCAGACTGGACTGGTCTAAAACAGAGTGCATTTTTATTCTACAGTGTTACGACAGTGTGGGCGGAGGAAGCGCATCGAGCATGCAAACGAGATACGTCTCCAACAAGGGTTTATTAATAACCGATTTTGGTTATTAATTAGTTAGCGGTAGTATTAATTATTACTACAAGTTACCACAAATTAACTTCGCTTTCAAGAAGACCGAAGGGCCAGTCACTCTCATCTGTCCTGCGTGCGCTGTTTACCAATTGCCCTCAGCTTTTCACCCCATAGCCACAGACAACCTGGCACCGGAAATGCTAATACAATGAATATAAATGCAAGGACACTATTACCCCACCCATAATCCAATGTTTCGTAAAGCTTTGGGGCAAATATTGGGAAGAGAAAGCCGAGAATCTGCGATAGCACTCGAAGTGCGGCGTTAGCCGACGCGGCGTACTCCCTGAATTCGTCAAGTATATATGCATTAAGGGCCTGTGAGTACTGCGCCAGCCAGAGTTAGCGACAGCTATGCTGGGGAAGTATAGGGGAGATTCTGTGATAAAATAATAAACTGCAGACGCCTTGTGTCCCGGAACTAGACCAAAGGGGGTTATAGCTACTGTTGACACCTTGAAAGCATCCTCCAAATTCGCCAGCGCAAAACACCAACTAAAAAGGAAATAATTTTCTAATAGAGTTTATCTTGCCACCAATCTCGCGAGCGATATAAGCGTCGAGGCACTTACTATAAAACTCCCCATGGTGAATACCGCCGCGCCGATGTCGACCACGATCCAATGATAGTGGTATTGGGCACTCCAGCCATACCAGAACAATCCAGCTGGCATTAGAAGGATACCGGGGATCACTGGTTGGTTTTATGAATCAGCACAAGTATGGTGCAGTCGAGGTTTAGTTGGGCGTGGGGGAAGCGTATGTGGTGAACTTGGCGGCACACTGGGGGCGGAGACCAGACACTTCCTTTATGTCGAGTGACCTCCCTGCTATCAGCAGAATATATCATGGTATTTATGGACCGTGTTGTGCTTAGGAAAAAGAAAATGATATCATACTGTACGGAACACGATACTCGGGCTTTCCTGGTGACAAGTTTTCGCCTACGCCAGTGTCGGATTGGCTCTGGTTCTTGGCGCTGTCCCGCTCACGCAGACGTTGGTATACCCAATCCATCGCCCGCCCGCCACCCTGCGTCGCCAGGGAAATTCCAAGTGAGATGGCGATGTAGTGCAAGCTACTTGACAGCTTCGACTGCCCGTACCTATCGACCCACAGCTGTGCGAACGTGGATAACATCAGCGTATAGATACCGAAATCTAACCCCATGTTGAGGGTTACTATATGCATCACAGGCCGATAGAGGAGTATATCGAATGGCCGGAACATGTTGACACGGAGTCGCGAAAAGAAGCCACGCCAGAGCGCCCACCGACCTGCTGTCGTCGACGATCCATCTATCACCTCTGGATTGAGTCTTTCGGCTTTCCGGCGCAATAACACCGGGGTATAGGTTTCTCGTA
Organism: Xylaria polymorpha; assembly: GCA_003426235.1. Lineage (NCBI taxonomy): Eukaryota > Fungi > Ascomycota > Sordariomycetes > Xylariales > Xylariaceae > Xylaria > Xylaria polymorpha. The sequence continues at coordinate 43,711 of NQIM01000320.1, read as the reverse complement.
AGATGAGAACACCGATGACTAGAACCACCGTATCGATGATACTAACGATATAGAAAAGCCAAGGCCATTCAATAAGCTGACTAACCAATCCACCAATAATAGGTCCAAGAGCAGGGCCAAGATAAGGCAGGAGACCAGCGATGGCGAGAGACTTGCCCCGGTCTTTCTCGTGGAACATATCCGTCATGACAGGGCCGGCAAGCTATGGCGGGGATAGTCCTTCGAATCAGCCCTATATAACAGTCGAGAGTGTGTCCGCATTCCCTGAAATAACCAATAAGACTTACCGTATTGCCAACGCTGGCACCCAATGCAGCCACTGCAACATCTGCAGTCAGTAATCAATAATCCCGGTCCTGAGCCAGAGGTGCAACCATTGAGTATTGAAAAAGAGTGGACGGGGGAAGAAGCAACCGGTCCCACCAATTAATACTTACAAAACCGTCCGGCGATCATGAGACCCCTGGAAAACTTGGTGTTAGTTATTGCCACTTAGAATATTGTTCGATGGGGGTATCCGAAAAAACAAGACGAAAATGACACCGGGAAGTCCTTACTTAGAGTAGCCGACAGGACAAAGCGAATTCCATAGTATGAACCACAAGTTCGATGCAATCCAGATATTCCTGCGGCCGTTCATCTCACTTATCGCGGCGATAGGGAACGGGCCGAAGGCAAGTCCAAGAAAGTACTGCAGCACTCAGAGTTAGAGTTACCTTAGACTATTTGGAGCGTGGCTTGCGGAGGCTCTAGAAGTGTCCAGACATTATCTTGCGCCCCCCCCCCCCCTCCCCCCAAAAGGAAATCTCATGCCCCTGAAAATTACCGAAACAATAAGAAAAGGGGTCCGAGAATTCCCTACCACTGAGAAGCTGATCTGTGCCGTCGCCGGGTCGAGACTGAGATCTCTTGCAATGTCACCGAGGGCAGCCGCCGTCACACTTGCCGCTATTAAAGTAACGAGCGAGCCTAGGCCCATTACGATGCCGATTGTTATCTTTTTTGTCGAGGAAAAATTATATGGATCATTTGGGTCCTCTGGGCCGTCCCATGTTGCCTAAAGGAGAGAGCTACTGTTAAGTTCGCCTTTGGGATGGGGGAGTCGAAAATAGAGGTTGTGGCTTACACCATACTGCTTACGAAGTCTCTCAAGACGTTGTAGAGTCTCATCGTCATCACTTCTTGCTGGTACAGCCTCTACATCATCAAGCCTCTGGTTTGGTGCCTTCTCATCTTCTGTAGGCGAGCCCGTGTTCCCTTGGGCCGCCTTCTCTCCCATAAGAAGCATACCGATGTTTTGATGGAAGGTATTTACTTCAAAAGGAAACTGGTCAAATCCAATCGTGTATTAATAATCAATTACTGACTGAGGATGGGGTTTCGTGTGCTTGGCCCGGATTTTGAACAATTCAGACCTGTCACGCCCGAGACTATGATATTTATACTACTGAGAGAAGCTGGGCCAAGGCTACTCACTAATTATACATCCTTGTATCTTGCCTAGTGATATTACTACCATATAATAGTTTCGTAATGCAACGTCACTAACAACCGTCTTTACACCGATGGCTTTTTGCTGTGAGAGCCGCGACAACTGCATGGTTTGTACTAGGGTCTCGGACCGGATCTCCACGCAAGCCAACCTGAAGCGGAAGCTGTCAAAGAATTAGAACATAGATACTTGGGAAATAAAGGTCTAGCAGGCATGTATACAGCAACGATCTCGGGATTAAACACGGACATCTCGGCTTTGGACAAACACCGACGGCGGTGAGATACCCCGGGACACTACTTGGTGACGATGAAGGCTCGGGCATCCAACCACGGCTCACAGATGCATCTGATAAGAAGTCTTGGCGGCGACATCGACCTAGGTAGGTAGTTGTTGTGGATAGTCTAGTTTAGCGCCATCTGATAAGATTTCGGGTGCATGAGCAATGGCCTCAATCGGACACGTGCTTCGTTTGATCTAGCCTTGAGTGTTTGTTCAGGGCAAGTGATTGCGAGGGATGGCAAGTGAGTCACTGATTGGCGTAGGCTTGGATCCTGGTCATCGCACTGGCCCATACAAGAAATGGGAGTATATACTGTATATTCTTAACAGAAGCTACCTACCTACTTTTCGAATTCTAACCTTCTTGTACAATAACAGTTAAGTCTACGCAAGACCAACCAGAATCCTGACGATTCCAGGCACTGGACCCCCTTTTGGTATGCCGAACTAACAACCTCGCGTTAATTATATTGAATTGCTCTTGATCTTCGTTGTCATGTCTCTTCGTAACGCTTTAAGGAACAAAGAGGGCACTCTATACATACATACAGCACATGCATATCCTCGAGATCCTTCGCCAACATGAAGCGCTCAAGACATACCTATAATTTAGATCCTGTGATGGAGATGGGGGCATCTTCAAATCAATCATCGCATGACTGCTCGTAGATTTTATTCCGACACCCACCGCGCTTTGATAGTAGAATACAGGCGAGTTGTATATTGGTTCTGGGTGTCGCTTAATCACGCACTAACTTAGAAGACTGTGCTAGACATTCAGATGGAGTTGTGAATGTAGATTCTAGAGGCTCTGTAGATGTCTGAGACCAGAATACATGAATTATTAATCTACTTGTGAAACCATAGTAATTACGACGGTACGTTAAGTGGCCTGGCTATGAAACTTCTGTAGCATTGGCAACATGCATTTGTTCGACCCATATATATATGTCCATCAATACCTACAGTACCTAGGTAGGTTAAGGAGAGTGAAAAACTACAGTATTGCTCAGTTCCAATATCATCAGCCAATCACATGACATGAGGAGTAAGCAAAATAGGTAGAAGCAGCCAAGTTGAGAGGTCAATTAGGTAATCACCAAAGGGGAAGACAGGACAGGCAAGACGGGTGGGGATGAATGTCACTAGAAATAGGCGGCGGTGTCGCTTAGGCTTGGGTGCCTGTCTCTTCACGGCGATGAATATCCCAAAATAAACATAACCCCCGTGATGGCCTAAGAGACCATTGACAAACTAGGCGATGCCAAGGCTCGACTAATTAAACTTCAAGGAGGAAGGATCTTCAATGTCACGATAGCCCCATATTTATGCTGATGTTAGTCCTGTCTGACTCAAGTTAAGCCGATTTAAGCTTACCAACGGCGTGAAGATAGCTTCAACCCTAGTCTAGTCGTCTTGCAGCCTAGATTCAAGGCTGAGGACTTCCAGGCATTCACAAGGATCGTACGTTCTAAGGCTCCCCGGTACTACTATCGCGCTGGAACGTTACTGCTGATAGCTGAGCCTAGCTCTCCGTTCGAGTCACATTCACATGGATTTCGGTAGGTTCCTTGTAGTAGAGAAATTGTGTACTTCCAGTTAAAATGCCATGATGCCCGAGTTTTTTTCTCTTCTCTGAATGTGTAAGTAGTAGGCGTCAGACATTCGTTACAGTCATTCCTTTATACTACCGTCACTCATTGTATTCACCATGGCGCGCCTTGCTTTTGCTTACCTTCTTATTTCGACGCTTTGCTGTTTCGTCACAGCAACTTTTAACATTAAATTCTAAAAACAATGTCGCTGTGTATTATGTAAGTTCGGAGACGTCCTTCTTTTTTTTTCTAACACGGCATTATAACGATGCGGAAACCTCAAGAAAAGGGATAGGAGGTCGTAACTAACGTGGATTGAAAATAACTAGGGCCAAGGACCTGATCAGAAACGACTAACTACGTACTGCGCCGATCCGGCTATCGACATCATTATTCTATCTTTTGTTCATCTCTTCCCCGAGCAGGCCAATGGCAACCCGGGCATCAACTTCGGTAACCAATGCAGTTCTGAGTCGTACAAAGGCCCAGGGTTCAAGGGCGTAAAAGACCCCTCGAAGGACATGCTTTTGAAGTGCCCGCAGCTGCAACAGGACCTATATACGTGCCGGCAAACAAGCGACAAAAAGTTTCTCCTGTCTATCGGAGGCGACACCCCCAATTACAACGTCAACGGCGCTACCAACGGGACGAGCTTCGCAAATCAGCTCTGGGGCATGTTTGGCCCAAGCCAGGAGTCCTGGACCTCGCTGAACAAACCGCGGCCCTTCGACTACACAAACACGACCACCGGCAACCTGACGGCGTTCAGCGTCGATGGGTACGATTTGGATATCGAGCACCCCTCGCTCGACAACTCGGCCGGCTACAAGGCGCTTGTAAAGAGACTCCGAACCTTGTTTGCCACCGTGAACGACAAGCCGTACTACCTGACAGCGTCGCCTCAGTGTACTGTTCCCGACCCGAACCTAGCCGACACACTCTCGACGACACAATTCGACATGTTATTCGTGCAGTTCTACAACACTCCGGCGTGTTCGGCTCGCGGGTGGATCGCTGGGAACAGCAAATATGTGCCTGGTGGCAGCTTCAATACGTCGGGCTTAACATTCGACGCGTGGGTTGACTGGCTAGGCAACACGACATACAGCAAAGGCGCTCCTATATTCATCACGCTACCGGGGTCCAATCCCGCCGCAAACACGGGGGCTTACATCACGGTCGCCCAAACCCAGTTGTTGGCAAGCGCGTATTACTGCCGGAGCAGTTTCGCAGGTATTGGTGTTTGGGATGCTACATATGCCGAACTTAGTATCGCTTCGGGAAGGAACTTCTACCAGAATGCGAAGGCGACGCTCAATGCAGCCTCTGTTGATACGAGGCTCTTGTGCGTGGGCAAGTGAGATCTAATCAGGCTTAGAGAGATAGCAGACTGGAAGAGTTAACCTTGTTGTGATGCGTAGTGATTAGGGGCGCTTTTATTTCATATATAGACATATGAGAGAGACCTTTGCAACCTCACGGCTAGACATCTAAATCCCATGGGTCGGCTGTGAAAATATTCTGATACAAAACGATGACACGTTTGAAATTTCGAGTTGACCTTAAGGTTGCAAAGGTACACTATATATTGTTTTGTTTTTTAAACCACGCCCTGGTATTTGGCATGGAATTTTATTCTTTTCTGGTAGTTTGAAGCTTGTTAACGTTCATTTGACGCTCGGAACACAGTTACCGAGAGGCTTCATGTACTTATTGAGTCGTTGTAGTACAATTTGGCATTCTACAACGTGGTGCAAGAATTAGTTGCATTTACGCTTTCACTTACAACCGAGTGCTTGGGACGGCTAAATATAAGTATGTATATGGTTCGAGAGGAAAGAAAAGGTGAGTTGCAAGCTGCAGTAAGTTACGCTTCATTGTCGGTAGCTAAACTCGTAATTTCCTATTGGTAACTCACTGGTTTAACGTCATTATCATTAAATCATGCTTACAAGTGCCGTGTAGTCAAATTTATATTGCTACTGCCGAAATTTCCAAACAAACTACAGACCTGGAATTCTCCATTTTAAGTTATAATGCCCACCATACAAACTGTTCAAGGATTGGTCTGGGTACGAGCAAGCATGAGGTAACACCGGAGCTATGGTTCTAGGGTAAGGTAGTGCGTACCCATCTTTTCTGTATACCGCTATACTCCATGTAATTAACATTCATGCCCTTTCCATATTTAGATACTGAGGTAACCTCACCATATTAGGTAGCTGCAGCTGGGACACAATACTGATAGAAGTTAGGGCGAGTCAAGACACGGACCCTCTTGCCGAGCTAGGTACAAGGGGAAAAGGGTGGATTTTTAGCTAGCTTCATATCTGAGGCCCTAGATGTATTATTCACCGCGATAGGAAAGGTGGCGTACTTGGCAACTCCGATGTGGTGATTCCTCCGTATAGACTTCGAATTAGTTTACAGGCTTCGTTCTGCGCACTTTAATGAAAGTCTTGGTGAAATCATAATACAACTGATGTCACCTATATCATTCACCGGGGCCCGGTGTCTTGAGAAAATATTCAGACTGCAAATAAGCTTCCATGAAGTGAAGAACGCCACACAGGTCTTGCCCCCCGATTCTCCCAGCCAGGTGGGAGGTCCATAGTCGATATGATCCTAATAGCGTCACCTCCCCCTTGCCTTCCTCGCTCTCGTACAGCAGTCTCGGATATATCAGATGTAGCCTACTAGTAGGTTTCGGCAATTCGGTACGTATAACATAGTAGCTCGAGTAAATAAATATTTATTTTACTACCCAGCAGCAAACCCGGAATGGGGATTCGATATCTATATCGGCTTGCGACTTGTGGCCTTGATTTTTAGCCCCGTTGAAAAGTGAGGTTTATTTTACACTTGACTCCTTGTGCTAACTTTTCATGCTTTTTATGTCCATGGGCGGCTTTACTAGGTCTGACTTCAACTAATAGTCACTCAATTTCTTATTAAAACCTTTTTATGTATACTCAGATCATTATTTCTTATACTTAAGTCATTACGTAGGATAGTTGTCCGCGGGTCAAGGCACTACTTTTCTGAATAGGGGTGAACAACTAGCTACTCTAGAGTCATAAACCCTGATGGCTGTTTTTACGATGATGCGCAGTTCGATACCTGTAACAAAAGGAAACAAAACATTGCGTGTAAACAAAAACTAGAATGAAACAAGATAATTTATTAAAAACAAACGCTACGCAAAACAAAAATGACTTACCAAACGCCAGGCTTTTCCTCCTCGGAAACCCTACTCAGTAAATCGGTTGTGAAGCAGCCGTAGAATACTCAATGGATATTAAATCCACTTACCTAGACCCACTCACTTACTGTATCACGAATGACTCAGCCCTCTAATTACTGCGGCGGTCCGAATTTCCTTTCCCGTTCTCGGACAGTCGTGGCCTCGGCGAACAAGCCCATGTCCTCGAGGAGATCGCAGACGTCGTATATATCCTCGTCGCTGCGATCCGAGTCAGCGATGATTCGTTGCGTTTCCTCCTCGTGAACGATTCTCTCGAGGACGTTGATGAAGTCAAGGGGACTCGCATCGCGGCAGAACCGCAGAATGCCGACGCAGATGTTGGCCCACGTGACGATCCAATCGGGGTCAGGCGAGCCGCCGGCCTCGCGAAACTCGATCGTGCGCTTGTCCCCGGGGTCGAGCAGACTGTCTAAGTCGTAGGTTGCCAGGTTATAGTTAGCACGATCACCCCTGTGGATCGGGACGAGCAGCTCGGCCACGGCCGCGCCCGAGTCGACGCCGAGGATCGTGGCGAGACCCGCGCGAGTGTCGGTGACGGCGTGCCGCGTGTAGTTTTGCCCGGGGCAAGCCTCGCTACCGCGCGCGTGCGTCTCGTCCGGGTATGGTGGTCCGCCCGGATACGGAAGCCACGATATTTGCCGATATCGGGATCCCGCAAAGCCGAACTTGCTCGATAATTGCAGGATATACTCATCTGGAAGCTGGTAGATGTCGTGGGGACGCAGTTTAGGGCCGCTGGCGATTCTATTGTTCCGCTGGGGTGGGCTGACATCGCTAATGAATGGTGACGAGGATTGAGAGCCTCCGTCCGAAGCTTCGTGGTTGTCGCTCTCTGACGCCTCTGACGCCTCTGACGCCATAAGTGTTGCAAAAGCTGGTGGGTTAAAGTCGCCCCCGCTGTCAGAAGAACTATCTGAACTACTAGGGGTACTGGGGAACAAGCTGAAATCATCGCCAGCAGTTTCTTTAGGGAATAGGAATCCGAACTCGTCGCCATCGTTGCCCCCGGCGACAGAGGCGTTCGAACTATCCGATGACCCCGAGCTAGACGAACCAGGCGACCCGGGGGGTGCGCCGGTGGGTGCGCCAGTGTTTCCATCGGGATACGCCGCAGCCATGGCCCTTGATGCAGGCGGATTAAAACTGCTGTCGGAGTCAGTATTCTGCCTGGGTGCATCGCCCGCGTCTTCTGGTGACAATGCGAGTAGTGCTTCTACATTTTCAAGTGGAAATGTAGGTTGCATCATCAACCGGTCTACCAAGTCATATAAGTTCTCTTTATACACGTTTTTTATCCGCCGTTACATCCTCGTCGTCGTCCTCATCGGGAACCGTGGTGTCAACTTCACCCTGCTGCAAAGCCCGTTGCTCGCCCTCGGCTTCCTGGGCTGCGGCTTGTGCTTCAAGGTTAAGGACGACCTCCTTGCCGTTGGTCTGCCTCAGTGTAATGGGGCGCGAGTGATGCAACTCATCACCTCCTACGGACGCATCTCTTAATGTGAACTTATTCGTGCCAGAGTCCCATTCCCATGCACTCCATCCGACCTCAGTGTACGGCGCACAGGCGTCCACCAATTGTTGGTATTGCGAATCAGACAGCAAATTTACGGAGGCATGGCCAAATAGATACTCACATCGATTCATCGCCAGGAGGGTGTACTGCTGTCGAGTACGCAGGCGTTCAGGACGCTCGTGTCCGAACTCCCTGTGACAAGTTGCACGGAAGCCCGACGTCACCATTAGACGTAGCAACCGGCGATAATGCGCGCCACCGTCATTGTCGTTATCATCATCATCATCTGATGATGATGATGATGATGACGGCAAGCTTGGCGGGCGGGAATCGGGATGCTCACTTTCCGTGCTAGACTCTGGCGTTGGTGGTCTTTCATTCAAGGTCAGGTACGGACCGTTCTGTACGCGCTCGTTGGCGTGTTGTTCCCACTTCGCCATCCCCCCTTCCTCCTTTCCCCCGAAATCCTTCTCTTCCCTCGACCGATCAGACCACGGAACGACCGGTAAATAGTCCGAAGCAGGCTTGGTCAAAGGAGGGCGTTCCCCCCTGAACAACGCCGCCGTCATGTCCGTCGGCATTTGTTCGTGTATGGGTCTCGTGTCGTCTAGCTGCGCAAGCCTGCTCAGATGCCGAATGCTGGGTGTATAGTATCCGATACGCCGCCAAGGGGCGTGCAGTCTCGACAGCATCGGGTCGGCGGCGAAGAAGAACGCACCGGCTCGCTTCAGGGTCTTGGCATCAAAGTATCGAGGACCGTTCGCAACGTGCACGTGGAGGCCACACGAGAGATTAAACCGCACGCGGTATTTCGATTTCATCAGATTAACGACGAAGCGGATCTCGTCGTAGGCGCGCGGCACATCCCAACACGCCGGACTTCGTAGCTCTACGCCTAGCCACCTGTACCGGCCCGACTTGTCTCGGGTAAGCTGAAGCTCCTCTCTTCCCGCCGAGACTGAGACATCAGTCGTGACATCCCATTGGTCGAGGCCAGTGAGATGAGGTACGGCCTTATTAATAGGGACTGGCTCTGGCCCATTTACACGTATCCCGTGATTACGGAGTGTCGTGCGAATATGCTCCTGTATGACGTCGTCGATGGTTTCCTGGGCGGCCGCATCGTTACTATCACCACCAGCAGCGTCAACACGAAGGATGGGGGCCAGGTTCTCGCTGTTGGCTGCGTCTGGGTCGATATCAGACGTGTGCAGGTATGCTACGAGCATTTCTAGCTCGATGCCATGACTAAGGCGTGTGCTGACAGGCACGGTAAATGTCTTGGTCTGCTGATTGGGTGCCATGGTAACTTGATGCAATGTCGTTTTCCAAGCTTGTAGTGAGTGATTACTAAGGAGAAGAGTCGGAAATATGCAAGCTTCTTGTCTTCTTCCCAGCAGACGCTTCTACAATACTTAACCTACGTGTTACCAATAGTGCAGAATACTACCGGCGTATTCTGTACAATTCGATCTAAAGTAATTAGCCTGGTCTGTCGTTTTTAGACGAAGATAGGAGCATTCGTATTTAATAAGGACCTCATGCTGCTGAAAGGGGCTTGCTCCGAGGCCTTGGGTGGCCTTGTTACTGGGAGCTGATAATACTGCGTGAAAGAGCTGTATTCAAGAGTACTAGCCATAGATCCTGTGACGGAAACCACACATCAAAGGAATAACAAAAGGAGGTACACACCTCGTCTTTCATCACAATTCTATTGTTTGCTCGTTCGCGTTTGTTTCGTTTTTCTTTTCTTCAAGTCTTATTATCGCCCGTAGTTCATAGCTACTTCTTTCTTCTCACGGTGATTCTCCCTAGAATAGTACAGCTGCCTCGAGGGCGAAAGACTGCTCGAAAGACTGCTCGAGGCACCAAACAAAAAATAGCACTAACAAGTGCCGAGGCCAAATCTCCCATAAACACCCTCTCTTCTCTTCGTATACCAAGCCATTGCCCTAATCGTCTCGCATCGTGAATTGGGACTCTCTCATGTGTTGCTCGAGGTCCAAGCCGCAAGCCTCGTAGAACATTACCACATTACAATGTTGCCTCGATAATGCGCCAGTCGAACCACCACCTTGTACCTGACGTGACCCCTCCCCTCCAATTGCATCCGACACTGCTGTCAACCCATCAACTGAGTATTGCAACATGCCCTCACCTAGAGAGCGTACGCGAGTAAGCCAAGTGCTACGGCGGCAGCACCGTTTCCAATATGGTGGACATAGGCGGTGGGTGCAGAGGCAGCTCCTGAGGATGTTGAGGTTTCTGGTTCGGTAGTTGCCGTCGGTTGAGGCGTGGCAGATGAGCTAGCGCTGGTAGTGGCACTCACAACACCCTCGCCCTTATGATCCTGGACGCTCTCGGTACCACAATTATCCTGAAATGTTGCAGTGCAGTTCTTTTGGCCGGCGGCATTATTCTCGTTGGCAGTGATGCAATTCGCCTGAAGTTCCTCGCAAACAAACTATTTCAAAACCAAATCAGTGATTGCGAGGCTTGGGAAGTAGGCTGCTGAGCGATCGGCAGACAGATCGGCGTACCCAGGGTATAGTGTTCTCAAACTTGTTCATGTCAGGGAAGCCATTGCCGGCACATTCACACTCAAAGTCGAGAGTTTTCTAGAGAGGAACCAAAGTATTAGCTAGCGGATCGCGTTTTCGCGGGGCGGAACAAGGGGAGACGGACAGTGTCGCAATTGTTGACGAGAGGGGAACCACACAGGGTGTTGCAGCTGTCCTGCTGGCCGTTACACCATGTTGCTGGATTCGCATAGTTAGCATCATCGGGCCATGTATGTATTTTTGAGACATGGATTATCAGTCTAGGTAAAGAAGGCGGCGTACATCGTTTGAGGGGGTCCACTAAATCGGGGTCGATGGTGAAGGTTGAGTTAGAGTTAGCCTGGGCAGAGACCAGCGTGAGGGCGGAGAGCGCGGAGAGCGCGAGAAGCGCTACTTGATCGACAAACATTGTCGCGTATACGGTTCGCTGGGGTACGAATGGGCTCGTTGCTCGTGATCGGTCAGATCAGCGTTCGCGCGGTACCGAATGGAGAGAACAAAAGGCGGGCCACCAGTGCCCAGTGCCTAAGAGTGCGGCGGGGTGCTGAGTCGAATACAATGTATGGGTCTATTATGATGTTTGAAGTTTGCAGAGGAAGAGAAGAGCAGGACGAGCAGGATGAGCAGGACGGATGGATGGATGGTGGTGGGATGGCGAGGTGGCGAGGTGCAAGCAAGGAAGGGAAGGGAACAGGCGGGCGAGGTGAGGCGAAGGAGGAGCGAAGCGATTGTTTGAGTCGACCAAACAAACCGAACCGGGGGGTTGTTGCTACCGAGATCAGATACCTAGGTATAGGTACTGACTGACTGAGTGACTGGCTGACTGACTGACTGATAAGTGGTAAGTGTAGGTAGGTTAGGTTGTCTTGTGACTGATTTATCAAAGAAGGCACCCCAGGAACCGAGAAATAAGCTCATTGTACTACCTACCTACATACTTCATACATACTGTACAGGAAGGTACCTACTGACTGCCAACATATGAAGGTGGCTACTTATAATTGTACCCATGTACCCCGGTATAATGCGCCAGGTGTTTTTCGTTTTATTATGCAAGGTCCCAATTGGGTTGGGGCAAGGGAGTGGTAGTGTATGGGTATGTATCTGTAGTTTAATTTCACCCGCAACGCAAAAAAAAAAAAGCTGGTGACGCGAAAGCCCATTGACGATGAAGCTCACGATAATAACGCAGCGTTGGAGACGTGACAGGGGTACTTTGCTTGACTACCTAGTCTCGACTAGTCCCGGTTGGGGAGTTCTGACGGAGCTATGCAGTGACAAGTGCATCTCGGCTACCACTCTCCGACCATGTACCTGCCCAATACCACGTTAGTACTGTCTTGCCGCTACGCTCCGTGTTACGTTTGCACCTTATTCCGCTTAGGCGTGTTTGGCACGATGGGAAGAGAAAAGTATCTTTGCTGTATCGTCAAGTGGCTGAGCCGAATGTGCTGGCGGCAGCCACAGAGATGACCAACGATCAATTTCAGACTTTGCTCCTCTTTCCTTAGGTAGTGAGCAAGTTCCTCGGAACCAATAGATAAAGCACAGAGCATCTACAGTATCTACATATGTAGGTATCAGCATCTCCCACTTTCTCATCCGTAAGTATCAACTATAGTACAGCCAAGCACACGACTAAGACGAAAAGGGAAAAACAAGCCTGTAGCTTTTTCCAGTACTGAGGTATTCATCCAAGAGAGAGAGAGAAAGAGAGTATTGGACCAGATTTCACAGGCTCCGAAGCTCTACCATGTACTTAGACAGTATACTGCACACTAAGTACATGTAACTCTGTACGGCGGGTCGACTTACGTGTGCAATGAATACGTATGCGGAGGTTGTATCGCGCGTCGTTCCGGCTATGCGTCTCGTATTTTATCGCATCAACCATACAAGTCGACCCATGTCATCCCAACTAAACTCACGATCACGACCGCATCCGATATAGCGCCGAGGACACGGTAGTGTACTAGACACTGTAGATACTGGCCCAATCATCAATGGTTTTATAATTATGTATATCATTTACACTACTGTAGTATGAGTTTACTTTGGTGCCATCATTCATTCATGTAGGTAGGTATACTCCGTACTCTGTGGTTGATATCAGCCCATGCGTGTACTCCATCTCAAGCTGGTGCCGATTCATCCGGAGGGAGCTTGTCCTCATCTCATATCTCATCTCGACCACACTTATTGTACACTAGTATAGAAGTTCAGTAGGGGTTTGTTAGCTCCTCGAAGTGCCCCAATGCAATCCTGCGCTACTGTACGCTACAAAAATCCATGGTTTCCGTCGACATGGATGCGCGCAAGACTTGGTTACGCGAACAATCATCGCCTGGTTGTGTCTAGGCAAAATAAATGAATATCCAGAAGTGCAACATTCCGGAACACATATGAAACATGGCGCTCAAATCAACCCAGGTACTTACCTAGTAAACCTAGCCCGGTATCTAAGGGTGGGGTCGTCGCATTTCACTATCTACTACTAGGTAGGTATACTTAATACGATTGCTCTCGGCTCTCGCAATCTCTGCCGGATCTTCATAAGTAAACAATGCCAAGAACTTCGCAGCATCATGTAAGTTGTCCACCTTGATCAAAGAAAAGAGGCAAAGAACTACGCATCTCATTATTTAATATCCAGATTCACTTTTGACCAAATATGGCATCTTTATTTAAAGAGTACAAATCTATTCATTTTTCGGCCGGTTCAAAGCGAGATGCTCCGACGCCTTTAAAGACAAAACTATTGTCCATTACTTCGTAGTACTACAACACAAAGGAGACATAAGATGTCTTGACCTCTTATAAAGCTTGCTCATCCCCTATCATCCTAATAGCTCAAGACAGCGATCCAGAAGCTTCCACATTGACATTTCATTTCCAATCACATTTCATCAACTTCATTAGAGTTACATATCGAGTGCTCTTGGCTCTTTCAACATGTCCGACAACGTTGCAGATAGACTCAAAAACATTGAGGCCTTGGTTCTTTCTCTCAAGGAAGATTACCGCGCAGGGCAACAACGAGGCCCAGACAGTCTCCAAAACACATTATCTGCGCTCGTCGACGAACATGTTGCGGATATTAAACATTATTTGGGTTTGATGCTCGACACAATTGATCAGGGAGTACTGACCCAAAATAACGCAGCTAGCAATAATGAGCATCCCACCGCCGATTTTGAGGTCCAAATAGGCCTCATTTCTTCGCAGATCGAAAATGGTTTCCGCAACTTAGCTCAAAACATTTCCAGCATTGTCCGCAATCCAGACCACGACGCTACCCAGCACGAATTCGAAGAACAAGTTGAGCTTCTTAAAAGGAATAATGCAGAATTCTTGTCCGCCGTCACTCGCCTTACAGCATATACAGATGCTCAAAATTTGTTCGAGAATGAGAATGTCGAGAGAGAGGTTCAGTTGTTGTCCCAAAGGAACGAGATAGAGAGGCTAAAAGTCGCACTTGATCTTGCGCAGTCCCAGCAGCAGAGCCCCGAAGGTCTTGGGGGTCACGAGAGCCCCGAGGACGCCGAGGGCGCCGAGGGTGCCGAGGGTGCCGAGGGTGCCGAGGGTGCCGAGGGTGCTGAGGGTGCTGAGGATGGGAATTCTGAAAGCGCCGAAGAATACTGGAAGTTGAAATTTGAGTTGAGAGAGGCAGAACTTACGGCACAACATAATGAGGATATCCGTTTGTTTACAGCTAAGTATCGCGCCCTCTTTGAGGAATTTGCCATCGCAAAGGGTAATATTCGCGTCGTTTGCAGGATTCGGCACGAAACCGCCTCTACTAAGGATATGATCAAGCTTGAAAACCCAGATCAAGACTTTCTCTTTTGGGCGACTTTGAGAGCCGGGTATTTAAACGATAGTAAGAAAATGGAAACGAGGGATTTCGAGTTCCAAAGAGTCTTCGGGGGCACAGAGACAAATTCGGATGTGTTTCTCGAAGTGAAAGATTTCGCACAGTCAGCAGCATTAGGCCGTACCTGCACCGTCATGGCTTATGGAGCTACAGGGACGGGTAAGTCCTTTACATTCCTCGCCAGCGAAGATAGCCTAATCCAGAGTTACATAAAACTCTTGTTCCAACTAGCTGAAGATGAACATGCTCATTACAAGTATAACCTGCAGGTATCGGCAGTTGAAATATACCTGAACAAAATCTACGATCTCCTTCAGCCGCCTGTAGACAACCAAAAAGTTGAAGTTAGAATAGATGCAGAGTCGACAACAAAGCTCAACTCTAGAGAAGAAGCAATGGCGATTCTTAAGGCCATTGTAGACCGAAGAGAAGTCGCCTCAACACAACAGAATGCTACCTCTTCGCGTTCACATTTTATCTTAACTATCAAGGTCTCGAAAAGGTCTCTTGCCAATGCTAACGAAAAACCAATTGAAGGCCAAGTGCGCTTCATGGATTTGGCAGGCTCAGAACGGGTAGGAAGAAACTCACTGTCAGGCGGCTCAGGCCCTCAACAATCCCTCGCCACAGCGCAGGGCAATGACATCAACAAAGGGTTGCTCGATCTCGGTAAAGGTATTAGGAGCCTTGCCACAAAGGGCAATTTCTTTCCCAGTCACAACCTCACTCGGTATATCCGTTCAAGTCTTAGCCCGGGCTCACGCCTACTTGTAGTTGCTACCATTTCATCACTTACTGATAACCAAAATAGCACCCTTAACACACTCAGGTGGAGTCAGGACGCTACAGGGCGTGCTTCTCAGGGAAAGCTGGTGGCGCAAGGGAAGACTCCGGAATCCCAAGCTCCCAACAGCAGGCGGTGATAGTGGTTCATCTGTCTCATCGGCGGTCAGTACGCCGACGAAAACGAGTGCCCCTCCCAATCAAGGCAACAACAAGCGGTAATCGTGGATCGCCGTAGGCATCTACCACTTCTCCTTTGTCAGTAGTTATTTCTTAATATAATAAAAGTACTTGTTCTGCCGTATTGTATTCAAGTCTCCCTGAAAGCTATAAATTATTCCCCAGCAACATGCGATAACTCGCTAAAAGTTTTAGGACGCCAACCTTGAATTTACCAGATTTATTAAATGTCGAGCATTTAATCTCTATAGAGACACAGGCTCCGTTAATAGGCTACGGTGCTTTGGTATACGCGCTGTTTTTAGGTTCACCCTATTGTTATAGAATTAGTAGTCAACGGGCGAACTCATTGCAACGATTTACAATATGATAGGGGATTCTGACACTGATAAGTATTAACTCCGACTACACGGCTGTTGGCCATTGGTAATCTAGGGTAGTACCATCTCGGTTAATTGCTCTCTATTCAAAAGCTACTGTAAGATATTGTTGTCAACGCTCACAACTCCTGTCTTCGTACATTTATTGGCCTTGCTTCGGAGGACTGGACGAGTTATATAATTAAGCTACGATCAATAAACTCGCATCTGTATCTCTGCACATTCCCACCGCAAGTTGATGCAACTCGTATCAGGGAGATATTTTTCCAATCTTGAGCATTAATTTCAGGCTTCCGATACTGCTAGAGAAAACTACCTCGTGTTGGGATGATAATAAGAACAACTATTGCGTCGTTGGTCACAGCGGGTCGCGTTTATATCAAACCAATGATTATAATCAATGTAGCGAAGCCCGGTCTGAGTGACGGAGGATGTCCCGCCGTTGCGGAATTCCTGATTGGGGCGATCCTGAGTTGCCCATTAGGTCCGTCCAGGGAAGAGCGGAGAAGACAAATATGCCAAGGGATTGCTTCAGGTTGATCCAAAGCTTTTGATAGGTACGCTAAAAACGGCTTTGTGGTTCCTTGCAGTACCCGAAACGCTCGGTGTAGATGGAATGTTAAGAAGTCCCAGATGCGTGGACAGCCATCCGGACCACCACTCCACTATGAATGGTTTCCTCCAGATTAAACTTGCTTCTCTTTTCCATCAATCGGAATTGGTTTAGATCTACCAGGCCTCAAGTTCCAGGTAGGGGTAGGCATTAAAGTCGTCTACCTTCGCAGAATGGCCGTCCATGTTTCGATATCTCTATTCTCGGCCAACCCATTCTGATAGCAATGCTTTTCTCTGGATTCATAACCCTAGCCGCCTGGGCAATAGCACCAGTGCGTGGCGCATTGACTTACAAGGGCGTGGATTGGTCGTCGGTAGTAGTCGAAGAGAAGGCTGGGCGCTCGTATACGACCACAAGCGGACAAACGAAAGCTCTCGAATTGATCTTGAAAGAGAGTGGCGTTAACACCGTACGCCAGCGCATATGGGTGAATCCGTCCGATGGCAACTATAACCTCGCATACAACCTACAGATTGCCAAACGAGCAAAAGCAGCAGGGTTAGGTATCTACCTTGACCTACACTACAGCGACACATGGGCTGATCCAGCTCACCAGGTAAGAATCCCAAAATATGCAGTTTCTTTTGAGCCGAGTTCATCGATAATTTCGCGGTGGATGTACAACCTCTCAAGAACCTGTTGGAAGTGCAGGTCTAATCTTTTGAAAGACAATTCCCGCTGGCTGGCCTACTGACATCGACAACCTATCCTGGAAATTATACAACTACACTCTAGATGTTTCAAACCAATTCGCCGCGGCCGGAATTACTCCATCCATTATTTCCATCGGAAACGAGATTCGTGGGGGACTATTGTGGCCTACGGGCAAATATGATCAGCTGTATAACATCGCTCGCTTGTTGAACTCTGCAGCCTACGGCATCAAGGACAGTAACCTCTCCCCAAAGCCCAAGATAAGTGAGCAATACCCTGAAATGGCCTTTCCTATCTAACTATCTAAGGAACTATAAAGTGAAAAAATTCTTCTGTATTGATTATTTCTATACTTTAACACTTTGTTATTTTCGGTTTCTTAAAACTTTACCGCCAAGAACAATGTATTAACTAAGAACGCCGTAGTGATTCACCTTGATAACGGCTGGGATTGGAGCACTCAGGAGTGGTTCTACTCCTCTGTGCTATCGGAGGGACCGCTCTCTGCATCAGATTTTGACATGATGGGCGTGTCATTCTATCCCGTAGGTCTAAGGCGACCGTCGGTTTTCACCCGTCCTAATCCACTAACAATTATTCAGTTCTAGTAAGATCTAACCCATATTTTGATAAATATTGGAGATTAGACTAAGAGTCCCGAGCAACGCTCCTATCTATTGTAAGATACTAACCGCCAAACAGCGGATCCAGCGCCACATTGGCCAATCTCAAGACAAGCCTGACCAATATGGCCAATAAATGGGGCAAGGAGCTCGTTGTCGCCGAAACCAACTGGCCGACTTCGTGCCCTTCTCCCGCATATACCTTCCCGAGCGATCTCACGAGCATCCCATTCTCCGCCGCTGGCCAGACTACCTTCATGCAGAAAGTGGCCGCAATCGTGGCTGGCGTCAAGAACGGCAATGGAATATTCTATTGGGAGCCTGCCTGGGTCGATAACCAAGGGCTCGGTTCGTCGTGTTCGTCTAATACCATGTTCGCTGTAAGCACCGTGTTTCCTAGTGTCCCCATATTTGCTATAATTATGTCGTCCCTTTCCGCGAACAAAAGAAGAACAAGGGAAAAACTGGAGTATCCGACACCAGGTAAAAATGCTTCAGTAAGAAATTATTAACATGGCTATTTATAGTACCCGGGAACAGAGTTATCCAGCCTTGATGTCTTCACAACAATTTAAATTTTCAAATTTGTCGCTACCCTCCTCGGAGACTTGACGAAAGAAAAAAATGGTAAGGGGTCAAGTGGAGACAAGAAAGCCTTTGAACTTTACCGTGCATTGGTGTCGTGGCAGGCGAATTAGCTTTGTATTGT
This sequence comes from Xylaria polymorpha, assembly GCA_003426235.1. Lineage (NCBI taxonomy): Eukaryota > Fungi > Ascomycota > Sordariomycetes > Xylariales > Xylariaceae > Xylaria > Xylaria polymorpha. Next base: position 25,184 of record NQIM01000320.1, on the reverse strand, counting down.
AGTGAAACGCTTTGTAGACCAATCGAAGATGCATCATCATATTGACAAAGAGGGACAGGGCACAAGACTCAAGCAGGCGAGTTCTTAAACTGGTAATTAGAGGTGACTAGCCTAAGAACAATGAGCTTCCGTAGCGAAAGAGATCTGAGACTAATTTTCCTCGTGCCATACCGTATTCGTAATGAGTGCCTCTGGCAATTCGCCTCGATTCTAGACTCCTCGGAGTGCATTTTCCTGCGTCCATCATGCGTGATGAAGCTTATGAGAGGGGGCCGCAGCAGAGAGTTGTGCCGTTCCGAACGACGCCAACTCAAACTGCAAGTATATTTCAAACCGCCAATGATAGGTCGGAACCGCCCGTGACAACGGCATTAGCGAGAGAGCCGGAGACATCGACGTTCGTCCTGGGGACGGATACTTGCGGGTTCACGAATGGCAGCACAAGTAAGTCTAGGTGCTGGAAGCGGGAAGCACGTCATACACTGACAGACAACGGCTGGATTTAGTCACTTGTGATTTCGGAAATGAGTGCACGAATATAGATAGTTATCGTGGATGCTGCACAGCCGATGGAACAGATTGCAGCGCGACTATATACACGACCTGCCTCGACTATGCAGAAATGCCGAATGCTGCGATGTGCGGACCACACACGTTGTGCTGGTAAGAAATATGGCAACTACTATTACCGTATAGACCGAGCGAACGAAATCAAGACTAACCGGTGTCGTATAGCCCATTATATTGCGCTACATACGCATTTATGACGGAAGAACAGCCCGATGCAACATTTACACATGTACGGTGCGCCGAATCACCCGGCTTTGGCGAATTGTATGCCTACCCGCCGGAGCAAGGGACGACGACTGAAGCTTCAAGCATGACAGAAAGTACGTCCAGTACTCTGGCCATTGATCCCGTAGAAAGCACCAATTCCTCATCACCACATTCTGTTTCTTCCGGGACTATCGCCGGAGCTACAGTAGGTGGTATCATATTTCTGCTTTTGGTCATTTTAGGTATTTTCCAGATTTTCAACCGACGGCGGCGACAGGCGGCAAAGAACACAAATCCTAGAGGCGGTACTAACAGTGCACCTCCTACATCAACGGAAAATACGGGCTTCGGCCGCAGAATCTCGGCGGGCCGCCTATCCTCGCTTTCCATTATTCACGGGCAGCGAACGCACTCACCTCTTTCTGCACCCCCAAGAGATAGGCGGCGTTCGGTGTCAAGCATACTTCGACGTCAAAGTTTCGGCCCGAACTGGCCACTCGGCCCCATGAGTCCTAGAAACCCACTGTCGTCGCATCCTGTCGTAGACTTAGAAAAGCGACTTAGTCTCAGCAGTCCCACGTCACAGCTAAATTCTAATCGGCGCGAAAAGGATAGCATGGCTGCTTTGAGAATACCGACGCCGCCTCCCCCAGGGTCCCGCTTAACGCCCCCGCTACCACTCAATAAGCTCAAATCTCTTCCGATGTTATTTGGGGATGATAGTCTGACGACCACGGAGGGGTCAGCGTTGCAGAGCCCGCGTCTTAGCGTTGTACCGCCACCGGCGATCGATGCGGCATTCGAGGAGGAGGTCGAGAGGACGTTGAATGGCGTTGGAGAGCCCAGTACTAATGCTCTCGATCAGACAGTGACGTCTTCGTCAGTTGCGCCACTTCTTGCGGCGGCCACCTCGTCGCCAGAAGTCGTTAACACCACAATAGCCGCGAATAAAAAAGGCTAATGGAGAATGGGCTTTACATCAATGCTGAACACAAAAGTTCTGGTCTCGATGACCGTGAGCCTGTCAGTTCTCTAATTATCGCCGCTCAATGAGGACGATAATGCGCGAAGCAACCGACACCTCAGCTTCGTGTCAGCACAAAGCATATCCCACGATAGGAGTCAGGGGGAGGTCAGGGGCTCCATATCACCTATCAGCTGCGACGGCGCAGAGACCAAGTTCGCCAAATAACTGCAAACACACTTGAAAGCCGGCGTGGTACTCATTGTTTCCTATAAAAAGACTGTTAAGTGACAGACTCGCATGTAGTACCTTCGCAAGGGTTATGACTTATTACTACATAGATTGTGAATTAAATTTCGGAGAAGGTACATCAAATGCGTAGGTAAATTGCTCAGGAGCCAGCTGGGCTGGTTTGGTGGTTTGGGATGATCTGGGTACCTGCCTGGGTGCCTTCAATGTTGTATGCTAGAGCCCAGGTGATGCTGATAATTACCACGAGGGCTTTGAAAAAGCGAGTAGCTTATGGGCGTCATAATGGAGGCTTTCTGAAGTTCTAAGACTATATTTCAAATTAATTTATTGCCTATATCAATATTCTAGAGACGGTAATTATACACCCGTAGATGCGGCTATGGCCGAGTGGAACCTCAACCTCACCATCACACCCACTTTTAACACAACTCCCAATTTGATCTAACTTGTTTTTGAGCGGACGTGTGATGATTTCATAATGGGAATATTACGTATACGGGTATGGTTATGGGGCATTGGGTTAGGCTACAGAATGGCTATTACTAAAGGCATTGGTGACTCAAGAAGGCACATTGGAGGATTATTACAATTTAATATAATTAATATTATATTTTATGATAAAAACAAAACCACTCACGTAAAGAAATACCTTTGCATCAACTCTATATGGGAACTTACAAAATCTTGTTGCGAGGTACTATTCTATTTCCTAACTTAGAAAAGGCTATGATTAACACAGCAACTTATCTACCATGCCCTAAACTTCACTAGATAATTGTTATTATTTTTAAGGGGCAGTATTGACAAGTAAAGTATATATAAGAGAAGTCTAGCCAAATTATTATACTGACTGGAGGTGTGCATATATTAGAAGAATCGACAATCCTACTAGCGGCCTACTTGTTTTGTTCGACACACCCAACTTATCTGGAAAGCGTCACGTCGTTTCACACAATAGAAAACAACGTGTATTAGTAGGCGGATTAATAGCCAACTTGGTGTAATTATATTTTTGATGGCAGTTATAGTGGCCTATTGGACAAGTTTTACACCGGCCTATAGCACTAGGCGGATGATTTATCATCTACTAACATTTTAACCTATTGATAGACTAGTAAACAAGAGCACAAATGAATTTCCCCGCGATTGAATGCGGGATGGCCTGTCCCGTGTGGAGATATCGTTTTTATAGTTCAAAATCAGATGGTTTTAAGGATAAATAAACAAAATAATAGCAAGAGTTGAACATGTACTCGTATAATTTACCGACACATTGGTACTAGGTAGCTTTATGGTACTAGTTTTAGTTTTAGCACGTTACAGGGACCTGAGAATGTAAGGTTTGCAACAAGGGTTTGAACGCGCCTTCAAAAATCAAACAGTCCTCTTTAATAGTTAGTAATTTCTAATGAGATGCCCATCTAACCGTGCCCTTTAAAACAGACATGTGACGTATGACCTCGATACCCGATAGCCTCTGTTAAATTCTTCGGCTGTGGAGTCTTCATTTTTTGTCTCTTGTTTGATAAGTTCCTTTCGGGTATAATTTTATTATAACCGGAATTGACGCTGCACCCGCTGATAATGATTTTCCAATACCGCGCCTTAAAGAAATAAAACCAATGTCACTAGTAAAGAAAACGTATTTTTTCCTTCGGCACGAAGTTGGAATCGCTGGCTTCCGCAGCTCCGCACGGCACAGAGAAAACCGCAGCTCAAGTCTCCCCGGAGGTGTCAGGAACCCTATACTTGAGGCAAGTCCTGAACCCTCGTCGTCGCGCCAAAGTCCGTGAACCGGCTTCGTAGGCTAATCTAGGCTATATACAGGAGGTTCTTGTTTCAGGTACCCTACTGCTAAGTCTTGAGGCTTGTGGCAATAGATCTTATCTTGCTAACCAGGAATTTCTCGATGGTATGTTGTATCAATTGCAGTGGTAGCCTTCTAATATTGCCATTGACTCCGCATTCCAAAATAAGTCATTACTGATGTCCGAAGTATCATGGAGATAAATTAGAAAATCACAAATGGTCATTAGTTTAAGTCATATCGAAGGCCTTTGCTTTGACAATCCACGTTGCAGAATAAATTATCGTCATATGATCGAGGACTCGCCCGACACGTGTTCCGATAATAGTCACATCTAGAGTCCTCGCGCAATAACATGTGTCTAATAGTCTACCTATATTCCAGACCCGGTACGTAAAATAGGAGCGTTGTTGACACCGGCGTATCGAACCGCGGCTAAGTTCGACTACAATACCCAGGTCCGCTTAGAGAATAGCGAATTCAGGCTGCTCGTTTCATAGTTATTCACCAGCCTTCTCACCATATTGTGGTGTTGAAATTGATAGGTTCATTGGGCATGGTGTGTTGCAGTTCTAAAAGGACTTGAAGGGATACTAGTTGATGCAGCGTATACGAGTCTAAGGTAGGCTGCTTAGGCAGGATATGAAATTGGATATATCGAAATTATGCTACCGGTAACAAAGGCTTATTATCAAGGGCTTAGAATAGCATTCATATTTCTAATGATCTTCTATAGGGTCAAGTGGCATCTTAACCCGTTTCTAGTCCAAGTAGAAGATCTATGGCTTATTTGCTTAGATAACCTTGCATCCTCTTCCCCATTTTAGTCTCATAAATGTTTCGAAAGGCTTATAGGAGATCAGGATAATAATAAAGCAAAGCTAAGGCCTGATATAACTATATTAATAGCTTTATTCTAAGCCGTATTGTTACAGTTCTTACTGCTAGTAGGGCTAGTATTAACTTATTATTATTGTATAAAAAAAGGAAAAACCCCTATTCTAGGTCGGAATTTATCTAGCTTATATATATACTTAAGCTATAGGCCTATGCCTAGTACTTTTAGGTTCCGGGGTTAATTTATAGCGTTTTATAATAATACTTTTTTTTTTTTAAACTATAGCTAATTTTAACTATAAAAATTTTAAAGCAACTTTAAAAGCGCTTTATTTTAAACGCTAATATTATTATTTAATATTTTAAATAAATAATATTAATGCTTAAAAATATTAAACATAACTAATATAAGTTACCTTAATTTATTTAATATAAATTGCAATATATATATATAATAAATATATTTGCTTTAGATAATATTAATTAAAAAGTATTATAACATAGATTTATAATAGTATATCCTTTAAAATTAAATAATTTATTAAACCTTTTCGAAAAATATAAACTTTAAAACAATATATATTGTTTATTAAAAAAGCCCGAAATAATTTCAACAATATAATTTGTAAAGTTTTTAGTTATTAAAGTTAAACCGTATTACAAATTTATAACGTATTATATTACGTTAAAACGTTATTGCTACAATTTAATAGCGATATTAAAGGTTATTATATTTATAATCTAACTAATTTAACCTATTTTATTTTTTTATTTTTATATTAGGCACAAAACAATAATTAAAAAGTAAAATATAATAACAATTATTACCCTTAGTTTTTTAATAATTATTTATACTATAATTAAAAATATAATTAGCTTTAGGAACAAAGATTTAATTATTATAGTAATTATTGCAATAATTAACGTAATAATCGCAGAAGTAATAAGCGAAATAACTAGAATTAACAGGATTTTAATCGAAATAAAAACTATTAAAATTATAATAAAAAAAAAGGAAAATTATTATAATAAAGTTTATTTTAACAAAGATTTAAAAGTAGTTAATAAAGCAGATAATAATATAAACAATTAATTAAACAGGGCTTATTTTTTAAAAAACAAGTTAAACGTTAGTATTTTATACTATATTTTTAAAGCAAAATTAATATATAAACAATATAATAAGCTATTTAATAATAAAGCCAATAAAATTAAATATTAACACGTTTACTAAACTAATATTATATTAAAAAATATAAGCAACCCGTTTTTTATAGACTTAATTCGCTATATTTATAAATACTACAATATAGAATATTTTTTTAAAACCAACTTTTTAAGCATTTTTATTATTATAAAAAGTAAAAAATAAAAATAATTATTAATTATTCTGCTATATTAAATAAATATTTATCTAAGTTTTCAGTAAAAAAAGTAAGACTAATATAAATAAAACAGCAGAGATTTTTAAAAACATATTTAACGAAAATATTTCTATTAAAAAGGCTCTAAATATNAAATTTAAAAAAAAAATTTATTATATTTTAGCTATATTTATTTTTGTTTTAAGGTTTGTTTTTTTTTATAGGTATAAATATTAAAATATATAGTAATTTTAGTATTGGACGAACTATTATTAAAAAAACTTTTTTTAAAACTTTAAAATACTCTATGATTTTTTTATAACAGTATATTTAAAAAATTAGCTAAAAAAAAAATTAAAGCTAAGGAGTAGGTTACTTTTAAATTTTAATTGTTAAAAAAAAATAAAAAAAAGGAACTAGAGATTTATTGCTTTATTAAAAAATAATAAAATAAGTAAACAATTTATTTAGAACTTAATTTTTTAATTAAAAATAATTTTTTACTATTTTATAAAATAATAATCCAATATTCTAACCGTAGTATTATTTTTACTAAGCTGGATAACTTTAAAGTTAACTTTAAAGCTTAAATATTAAAATTATAAAATTATACAGAAAATTATAAATAAAAAAAGGTAATATTAAAAAAAAAAAGATAGCGTACTTATAAGTTTATTATAAACCTTTACTAATTAACCGCAATTTTTACTTTATAGCTACTAATAATAACATAATATATATTATCTTAAGCGCAAAAACTCTATATATAGTATTTATAAAAAATATGACTAACTATACTATTATAATTAATAAAAATATTAAATTGGGCTTAATCCAGGAAAATAAAAATAAAGGATTTTTTGCGTTATTTTAAAAGAGTGTACTAAAGACCTTTATAATAGCGGCTACTATAGTAGGAACTATATATAGTAAATTAGCTAAAGTCTTTTTTATTATTATTATTAATATATTAAATACTATACTTATAAATGCTAAGTTCAGTATAATTTTAATTATAAACGTGGTTACAACTAATATAGTATTACTACAAAATATATAGACTATAGACAAAATAGCTAATATTATAATTAGCTATTTCAATATATTTAAATTAACTATTTTTATATTTTTAGTTAACAACGTATAAAATATTATTATAAATAGCGATCTAATAAGTTAATTCAAAAGTTTAAATTTAGAAATATTAGTATTAAAAGAACTATTTAAATTAAAAATATTAATTTATTTAATTTTAAGTATTAAAAAGCTAATTAATTTATTAAAGCGCATTATTTTAAAAGGAGTATACATATATACTGAAGTATTTTTTTTAACTAACAAATTCTATAACCTAATTAAATCCTACAATATATAAACTAATAAAAGTATAATTAATATCCTTAAAGATTAATAAATAAAATTTTATTAGTAAAAAGATAGCAAAATACTAAGCTTAGTTTATAAGCGTATTTATTTAATTGTAGGGATTTAAACTTATTTAATAAAACTTATAATGCTTTATATAAAAAAATAAAAAAAATAAGTAAATAAACTTATACTTTTTATATACTTTANCTTTTTTTAACAATATTTTATATAAAGCGCTATAGCCTAATATTTTTAGGGTCTTATTAATTATAATTTAGTAGTTTACTTTTAGTTGTTTTAAAAAAAGCTTGTCCAATATTATTTTATTAAATATATTTAAATATTTATAGTATTATTAGAGTATTTTTAACAAGTTTTTTTAAATAGTTATAGTAGGTTTTAAGCTATTTAGGTTAATATAGCTCCTAAAACTTTTAAATTATATAGTTAAAAATAATAGCATATATTAGTTAATTTATATATATATATTATATATAACTAAGCGTTTATAATAGCTATTAGGTTATTTTAAAATAAAAATATAATAAATAACAAAGTTTAAATAATTAAACAAATAATTTATTTATTTATTAATAAACGTTATATATATAAATAATTAATAAAACAACAGCTTTACTATTACTTAGCTAAATACTAACTTAAAAAGTATAAACTAAGCTTATAACTATAATAGATTAGCTTACTACGCAGGTTTAAAAGGCTTAAAAGCGTATATATTTATACGTATATATTTACAAATCTATTTGACTTAAGGACGCTTTGTACTGCCTTTTAGCAGACGCCCTTTTTAGCTATAAGGGGCTTGTGGGTTGGCTTGGCAGCTGTCCTAGGGTTTAGCCGGTAGGTTAGTTGGTTATATCTCCCAACTGACCCCTGGCACCTTTGATAGCCTTGCTAGCCTCGCCCTAGCCCTCCATATTTCCTTTGCGAAATAGGTATGTTGTTGCACTAATACTTATATTTTCTACATTAAATTTAAACTAAAAGATACTTAGATCAAGGATCTCATAACTAAAGCAACTTAACTACTATTGTTAGTATTAGTTGCATTTACTGTAATGTGTATATTGTAGATGCGTAGCAATATAAGTTGGATTCCTTGGGTATATATGTTTTTATATATCTATGAACAGTACAATGCTGCCTAAGAGAAAACACGTCTAATTTTAATGACTAACCCCAGTTTATCACTAGATATTCCGCTTGGGAGACGCTATTAGTATTAGTTGCTGGCTGCGTAGGTCGCGGAACAACAAATCACTCTCTACGTAAATATGAAGAGGTCTCTCGCGGTTTTGAAGATGTTTTATTGATTTTAACAGCTCGACATAGCCTCCTGACAAGGGCGATGAACCTAGAGTATCCCCTCCCTTTGCATGCATGTTTGGCATAGCCAGGGTGTCTTCATAATGGTACATGTCTAGGTCCAGATTTTATATGCTCTTCTACAATATGCTGGGTTTTCTTCTCTTGGATACCGAATTATAAAGCCCCAAGCTCTTTCAATTTTGAAATCATACCGTCAACATCTTCGACCTTGCCACCGCCTTGTCTCGGGGCAGGTTCTATATATAAGTCAGTATCGGTGACCTCTCCAAGTAGGCCATAGCCCTGGAGTTGGCTCGAAAGTGAGAATAGGTAGGAACCAGAGGGAGAACAATCGTGCCGTAAGGCAGCACCATAACAAATGTTGAACCGCTGGAGGAAAAGTCAATAACGTACCTGTAACCTTGACAACCTTTAGTCTCCTCTCATTTGCCACGCCTAGATCTGACAGGCTCATCTTAACAAGCGGCTTCTTCTTTGCTTTCATAATATTCGGCAAACTCGCGTACCGCGGCTCGTTCAACCTTAGGTCCGTTGTAATGACCATAGGCAGTTTAGCACGCACCGTCTCCACGCCACCGTCGACTTCCTTGGTGACCTCGATGCTGTCATCCTTAAACTCGATACGGCTTGCCTGCGTAGCCTGCGGCCAGCCAAGCAGACCTGCGAGCATCTGGCCGGTCTGCGCGGCATCGTCGTCGATGCTCTGCTTGCCGAGGATGACGAGATTGCTCTTCTCCTTGTCCACGACGGCGCGCAACATCTTCGCAACGGTCAAGGGCTCGAGGGAACCCTCATCCCCGTCCACCGTCTCGACGTGGATAGCTCGGTCCGCGCCCATGGCCATGGCGGTGCGCAAGATGTCGACCGACTTGGCCGGGCCCGCAGAGATGGCGCAGATATCCTCCACACCGCCTGGCGCTCGCTTCTTCTCCCGAATGCGTACGGATTCCTCAATGCTGAGCTCGTCGAAGGGGTTCATCGAGTGTTTCACGCCGGCCGTCTCGACGCCCGTCTGGGCTTTGTTCACGCGCGGCTTGACCTAATGACATACCCCAGTAACTGTCAGCTTCGGCTCTACTCATTGATATGCAGGTGCTCGTTCCGTCCCCTAATGCGACCAGGGAAGCGCAATGTGACCACGGCCGTGTCATATAACATTGAGAGAGTAGGGCAGAGCTGAGGTCCCACACTCAGGTCAGGTAGACGGGAAACAAGCAAGAGATAGCTCACAGCATAGTCAATGACCCGCTTGACGGGGACAAGAATCCGCAATGCAGACATGGTGGGCGGTTTTTATGAATAAATTTAACGTCGGGGAGGGCGGGTTGTAAGGAAGGTTGAATTGGTTATCGGGTCGGCCAGCCACGGAAGCCCGCCCTCGATGACGCGGGAATACAGCTGGCGAAACCGGCAGTAGCCGATGCTTTTCCTTGGACCGGCCGAGGTTAATGAGCCCCACGTGCAGGTGGTGGCCATGCATCACCACCAGTGTCTTTCGGAAAAGCAAAGAAAACATATCCTGATCTAGGTATAGTATCTATTGTGCATGAAATGCTATAGAAAGACTAGGGATCTCAAGTGTAACATCAGCCAGTTGCATTTAGTGCAACGAACGAAATCGTCTTGCCGCTCACCAATGCGCATTGCTAATGCTAACTGGCCATTTAGACGCCCGCGGAATGTTCGAGCTGCGATTAAACTAAACAGTGGCAGCGACCGGTCATATATTGACTTGACACGCTCGCTCCTAGATTCCGTATATTTGTACAGTAATAAGGTACCGGCAACGAGGCCTAACCAACCTATCAACGCCTCAGTGCTCTTCTCTCGCTTTTTCTTCCCTTCCTCTCTCACGCCCCTATCTACAGCCGAACTCGATCTCATCACCAATCATCCCACTCGTCGTCGTTTTTTCTTCGTCGCCGTGGGCCCCGCATTCTTCCCTGGTGCCTTGCCCATAGCTGATGTGCCAATAGAGCTGTACTTGGCGCCCGTACCATGCCTCTGGTCCGCAAGTGATGAGAAGTCGTCCCAAAAGTCCTTCTTGCTCTCGTCAAGCGGTGATTGGTGTGACCGGCTGCTACCGCTTGCATCAGGCCCCTCAACGAAGCGGTTGAAGCTTTCCTGAGCACTCATGGCACCCACTTGAGCCGCTCGACCTACATTACCCGCTGCAAACCGGGCTTGCGCCGCAAAATCAGAATCCGACAACTGTATGCATGACATAGTTAGTGGTGTGTCATCTAGGAGGACCGTGTCAAAGCTGACGCAGTTGGAAGATAGATAGAAGGCAACGTAGAATAACTAGAACAGCGAGAGCAGGACTCACCTGCTTAGCCGTAGGCTGAATGAAATCGTCATTGATGCCCTTTGCTGTTTTCGTAACCGTAGACGCGAACCATCCAAACCCTTTGGTTAGCGCCGCCACGGGATCCTTTTGCAGTTCCCCCAAATCTGGTATAGCCGAGCTGCCGCCGCCTGCATTCACCGGCATGGGTGTATTCCCAAAACCACCATACTTCCCTCCCTGGTTCGGTGGTAGATCGTCAGGCCGCGATGCGTTCTCTTCGCCTAAGCGCGCAAAGTATTTGTCGTCGACCTTCGCCTTTGTGCCGCCAGCTGGGTGCGGGCTCTCAGTCCTCCTCGTCCCGCTCAGCGGCGTCCCAGCCCTGCTGATCTGACGCGAGCCACTGGTGGGCACTTTCGCGGCCGCGCTCGCGGCGGGCTGTGGTGTACTCCGTCGATCGCCCGGAACGTATTCCCTGCCCTCGACCTTCGCGCCGAGCCTCTCCTTCCACTCCTCTCCGACCTCGCCGCTATATCGTTCGGCGATAGTGGCGTCGTCCCAACTAAGGCCACGCATCTTAGTGTCCTCGTGCTCCTCGAAGAATTTACGCCACCTTTCGTTGCCGCCTAGCCGCATGCGCTCGATCTCAGCCTGTTTGAAGGCGTCCATGGTCACGGAGCGCACAAAGGAGATATGGACGCCGAGGCCGCGGTGCACGCCGGCGCACGACAAGCAGATGAAGACGCCGAATTTCGGGGATGCCCATTGTGGGTTCGGGGCGTTGCAGTCGCAGCAGTTGTTGTTGTTGTTGGTCTTCTGGATCGCGAGGAGCTGGACAAGGCGCGATGATGGCGCTGGTCAGCGAAACTGGACCTTGGAGACAAGGGTACGTGCGTATGCTCCTCGTACCTTTGACCTCGTCTCAGGGTCGACCTCCCACATTTTCCTACTTGTCTTTCACAATAGCTCTGGTTCTTAGCCGACTTTCCGTTCTATTTACGCTGTATATCGAGAAGAAACGTGTTGCCCTGGAATGGTTACCATGCACATGCACCTGATTCTCTTTGGTATACAACGTCCATTGGACCAGAAGATGTGATTGGCCCATCAGCGGCCACCCCAGTCCCGAAGTTCTGCCAAGCAAGGGCTCCATGCGGTGGCTCAATAGCTCTATGTATACCTAGGTAGGTTAAATAGCCACTAAAGGGTACGTAACTTTCCCCTAAATACAGAGTATTATCGTTGAGAACCAAGTACAGTATAAAGGTATCTAGATACTAAGGTCAGATTCTCTTTTCTCTTTTCTATGGGTTTCTTGGCAGGGGGCGTTCTCAATAATTATACATGAGTTCCCATGGAAATAATTGAGAGATCCGCTTTGAAAACAACCTGGAATGCATGCTTTCACCCCTCCTACGGTGATCTACTTTTGGGTACTGCAGCAGGGCATATGCGTACAGTAGGCGAACCAGTGGCCCATACAGGTATCCTTTGCCCGTACTAACAGTTGATGCAGAGTTCTTGTCTTCTACAGAATTGCCCCCTTGCTTCTGAGGACTACACACAGGGTTTGTGTTAATAAAATCAATTATGTATGGCTTTGGTGGCGTGGTTCACTAAAGACACAATTAAGGTCGATATTCATGCCCAAAATCAATCACTCGTATCTCTATTTCCGCTCGAGAACTTTTCCCAGTCTCATTTAACGCCTTTTCTGGCGGCCACCTAGTGTACAATCCGAGAATAATGCGTAAGAGACTGAGAAAATGACCCGTGAGAATGAATATGGATGTCAGAAGCAGAAGCATCATGGCTCGACGTCTATCAAGAGATGCATCGGCGTAACTCTTACGACAACGCCCTGTCGACAATATCAAAAGCCATATCAACTACTGGTCTCGGGTTCGTATCTATCATAAATTCAGCTGATTTCCCTCCTTCGCTACAAATACTCGACTCTCACACACACAGCATGCTCAAACGATGTTCGCCAATGGCCGTAGTGATGATTGTCTGGCTCCACTCCTCATCGAAATCGAAATAGGTGCATGCTGACAAAGAGGTCGAGTGGTGAATTTAGGCGGTGACAGGGGTGGTGGCCGCCTCTTGGCCGTTTGTCTCGCTCTCATGAGGAATGTTGGCCTCCTCATCAGTCTTGTCGGGGCTATCGATGGCAACCTTGACGGCGATTTCACGGCCTTCGATCTCCTTGCCGTTCATCTCTGCCACAGCCTTTTGCTGCATCTCCTCAGAAGCAAGGGTAACAAAGCCGAAGCCACGGCCCTTGCGAGCCTCTCCACGAGCCTGGAGCTTCTTGATCATGAATCGGGGGATAGGTCGAAGAGCAATCTTGGCAGACGAAGGCTCATAAGCATTGAAAAGCTCTTTCAGCTATTTGACAATGTTAGCAGCTTCCCTATTATATGACGCAGCAGCGCAACCCATATACGTACAGTCTCCTCTGTCAAGTCGTAGGGGAGGTTGGCCACCATAACCTTGTTCTTGGAAGGAATGCCATCAGCAGGCGGCCCACGCTCTCGGCGCTCACGAGCAGGGCCCTTCTTGCTCTTCTCAGACGCGTCAGTATCGACTTTGTTGGTAACGTCGGTCAAAGGCAGAACCTCAGAGGCGTCAAGAACAGCTTCATTCTTCTCAGCAGTCTCCTCGCCGGCAGCATCCTTTCCACCGTCCTAGGTTTATATTAGTTCGTCCTCTCTCAAAGTATTGGTTGGACACATCATGTTTCAACATACAGCTCGTCCGCCACGTCCGGTTCGTCCGCCACGTCCTCGACCGCGGCCGCGACCGCGACCAGATGCTCGGCGTCGGGAACCCTCGGCACCTTCACCGCTGGAGGCGCCTTCGGTCTTCTCGCCAGCTGGTTGGGGAGTACGAGCCAGCTGGACAGAGACCTTGCGCTCAAGGATCTCTTTGCCCGAAAGCTCACCAATAGCGCGCTCGGCCTCGCTCGGAGTGGATAAATCGACAAAAGCGTAGCCCACAGGGCGGTCGGTACGGGGATTTTTGGGGATGGAGACAGATTCGCTACAACAGAATTAGCTAATCAGCTAAATAAATGTGATGATCTAGCAAGTCCAGTAGTTGGCTCGTGAGATAGAGGCGTTAAGGGGTGTCCAAAAGTTTCGACATATCGTTCTGTCTAATATATTCCGGCGAGTTGATGCATCATAAAAGGCAGGGCAGAGGGAAGTGGCCTCTAAATGAAGACATGATATTAAGAATAAATAGAAAAAAAACTCACACAAGGTAGCCCTTGAAGAATTCCTTCAACTCCCCCTCGGTAGTCGCATAGGCGAGGTTGCCAATGTACAGGCGGCGACCCTCAGCGGCACTGGCATGGACGGCGTCTTTGTTTTCGTCCTTGTTGTCAGTGAGCGACGTATTGCTCAGAGCGTTGGTAACGTCATTGATAGCCTGATCGGCAACCTGGGTGACCTTCTCCACAGTGCTGGCCATGATGTCTAGTGGATGTGGATGAGAGCGGTGATGCAGAGGTTGGTCGTGTTAACAGGAGGTGGAGATGTGGACGTTGCGGAGCGGTTCAGTAGTTGAACGCGTGAACAACGGTTGATGTCGGGGGAGGAAGATAGGGTGGCTACGTGCCCTAGATAGTTGGGAGACTTGAGTGTTGGTCGAAAGTTGACACAAGTTGGCTTGATTGATGTGGGTTGAGAGGTGTGAAGAGGAGAAGGGGAAAAGAGGACTAAAGTAGATGCTGCGACGTGCCAGAAATTTTTGTAAGGTGTTTCGATGATTGTGGGTCCTTTTCGATACGCACACGGCAGGCGTAGGCACGAGATGACGAATTGGGGAAAGGGGCAGCTCTTTGTATAGCCAATGAGAAGGGGCCAGGGAGTGAGCAAGTAAGTAAGTACGTACCCTTTCACCTACTTAAGCGGATTACCCACCACTTTTACAAAGGCAGCAAATAGAACGGTCTACCAGATACCGGGGGTTCTTGCAGTCACTACTGTAACTGGCACAAGGGAACGTTCACGGTGGAAGTTGGAAAGCAAGCCATGGGTATTTGGACAGCAGGTGCTTTGTTAAAGACGACCGTTCCGAGGTGATCTTAGTAGGTATAGGTATTGTTCAGACGTACATAGGTACCTACCTACAGAGCAGTCGGCTGCTAGGATAAAGGAGAAAGCGCAGGGTTAAGGTGGCAGGCACCTAGCCTTGATACATACATACCTAAACTAAAAAAATCGCTGTAGGTACCTAACCTACATACGGCTGATATCTATGTATATATCCCATAATCACACAGCGATACCTAGACTCTGATTGGCGCTACGTCATGGAGGGGGCGGGAAGTCTAACTGTCTAAGAGCTATATGGGGGAAACAACATTCATTATCTCCCCGGTGAGAGAGGTAGCAGGATCGAACTAAGTCGAGGCTACAAGCTGATTCGGCCATATCAAATTTTTGGTTGTGATTTCTTATCATATATGGGTAGGTGGAATGAATTACTACCGAATCATTCTATCAAGTTAGTTCTAGGTACCTAATTAAACCTTACTAGTGTGGCAACCTAAAAGGTAGCCTATTAACTAAGGAACGGTTGCTTAGGGACAGGTATCTTTGTACCATTACTTGCCCTACTGTATTTATATATATAAATATATGGCTTATGGATTATAGACCCCAGTATTTAGTTCTAATATAACTTAGTTCTTAAAATAAATCTTTAGTTTAGTATAATAATTATACTAAATTATAGGTTATTTTTAAAAAAAAAGATTTATAAGTATAAATAGCTATTTATATAGCTTTATAATAATATTTTTATTTATTATTATTAAGATTAACTTTTAACTAAATAATTAGTTATATATAAATATATAATAATATAATAGATTATATTTTCTTTAATTAAAAGNTATTTAATAAACTTATATATAACTTTTATAAAATTATTTATATAATTTATATTAATATAATTAGCTTTAATATTATTAATTTTAATACTGCTAGCTTTACTAATAGTTCTACCTATAGTAATATTACCGGCTATACCCTAGATTAGGCTAAGGGTACTACTTATAATATAAATAAATATTTTAAAATTATTTTAAATAGTATAACCTAGGTCTAGTTCCGCTATAATAAAGTTTAATAATATTATTAAACTAATAGTTAAAGCTAAACAACGTATAAAAACTTTAATACTAATAAACTTTTATAGTTTTTATATTTTATTAATAGTTTAATTAAATAAAAGTTTAAACTAAAAATAAAAAATAACTAACTTNATATAAAANNCTTTAAACAATTTAAATTTTAAAAATTTTAATAAAAATAATAGCAATAATAAAAATAACTATAAAAATAGTTCTTATAGTTTTCTAAACTTATATAAACTTTATAAACTTTATAAACTTTATAAACCTTATAAATCTTATAACTTAAATAAAAATCGTAATTTTTATTATTATTATAGTATTATATTTATAANATTTAATAATAATATAACTAACTTTTTATATAAAAAATTATTTAAACTAAAAAAATTAAATATTAAAATATTTAACTTAAAATATAATAATTTTAAAAATNTTAAAATAGTTATTAAAAATAATAAACTTATATTTANTAATATATATTATTTTATTAAATATATTAGTTTTTTTTCGAAAATATTAATTTAGCTAATATAAATTTATAATAAATTATAATATTATTTAATACTTTATTAATAAAATTTATCATTATATAATAAAATAATAAATTAATAAAAAAAACATANTATATTAAAAACTAAAAGCTTTAATACTATTATAAATAAGCTAGCTAACTATTTTTTTATATAATTTATTATAATAACTAAATTATTTAATAAAAAAACGATTTAATTAAAAAATTTAAATTAAAANTAAAAGCAANNTTAATNAAATTATTATTAAAAATTAAAATAGCTTTTAAATAGCGCTTTATATATATAATAAAACGTCCATAAAACGTAGCAAAAGTTGTAAAATTACAATATTTTTAAAAATAAAGCTATTAATTGCTAAATATCTAACAATAACAACAAGCCGCTAAAAATAGCAATTAAAAATATATTAAAAACAAAAACTATATTTTAGTTAAAAATACTAAAAATTAAGCAAATTATAGTTAAATTTAATAATTTAGATAGTTTTAAGTAATTAAGGGCGTTTTTTAGTATTGGGTGCCCGTAAGGGCAGTGCCCATAGGACCCCTGCCTAGCTTAAGTAGTAGGAAAAATAGGAGGGTTAAAAAACGCTTAGGCCTTATTTAGCATACGTAGTAAGCAGAAAGGGTCAATGAGTTTCTCGATTCAGCCTGTTTAAAGTGAGAGTCTTGTTATGAAGGTCCTTAACACACAATCTTTTACCTAGTCGTTACTGTAAGTTCTGATACCCAACTCTTCAGCCATTTCTTTTCCTGCTTTTTCTCCCAGGCGTAACATTATAGACGTACTAGAGCTTCTACTTATATAACCTCGATTCTTATATATTGCATACGGACTTGCGATCATCTTTACAATCCTGTCTATTGCTATCGACTCTATAGCGAAATCTCGTATTACGATGGCATATGGCTTGATCTTTTCCATCGTCTTACGGGCGACAAGGATCCTAAGGGTTAGCTAATACGGCGTTAAGCAATGGGGAGGGAGATAACACCTAGTCTGAAGGTTGTCAGGATCTCGGGTAGGGAGGTGCATTAACTTCTATTGTTGCGCGAAAGACTAATTAACCCTGCGTGACGTCTGTTGATATACATACATGCCCTATGTTTAGTATTAAGATAATGATGATCGTAACAACGCTAATTAGATCGAGCCAGTGCCACAACCCCTGATTCATACGATTATCATTGTACCAACTGGCAAGGCGCTGGATGAGTACGTCGCCAATGAAGGCCATGTTTCCCATATCAACCGCCGAGCACACACGGATGCCACTATTTAATGTTTCAAGGGAGACTCAAATTCTACAGAGAGCCGCAGCTGACCAACAGCTTACGGTTTTCTTTCTACTCGGGGTAACATAATTAGAGAATGCGAATAAGGTCGCTTTATTATCAGATAATAATCAACTCGAATCTAATATAGACTTGTCAATTACACGTTGAATGGTAGGTTAACTATATTCTCGCGTATGGGGCAATTACGATAGGGAGCACACAACTCTTACTGTCTTACTTTAATACTTTGATTGAATGGTCCCTGGTTTTATGCTGGAAGTAGAAAAGCAAGTCTATTCTATATTTAGGTTATATATAGGCCACCTGGAGTCCACTTCCAGCCAGCTGAGGCTTAAATTAGAAACTAATCTAGCCCTATACCCTACTAGCTTGGCAGGTTTGCTCTTGCGCTAATTACTAATTCTTAAAACGCTAGCCTTGAGTGTTGGGGTCCTAGGTATAAGTAGGTGTAGGTAGGTTCTTATTCTTGCACGAGGAGGTCTAAATACCTTCGCAGACTAGTCCTTAGCTATATATACACATATTCTTTGTTTCAGGGAGAGTATCGTAATGCTGAGTTCTCGTGAACTATAGAATCGGGTAGGATAGGACAGAATATGATGTATCTTCTCATCCCTCTTCCCTCGAGATAAACTCGATTCGCCCAATAACGGCAGCCGTCTAGATAAGAAAGATTCCAAGACCAAGTGATCCAATGACGCAATTATGTCTACCAGTTACATATCAATATTTGATCTCACGTTCCGAGATTCAATGGAGATCGGCAAGTAAACGAGTTGACTTGCGGGATCTTAAAGGCCTCAATGAACCTAATAAGCGTTAGTTTTTTGATCTGCCTTAACCTTTAGGAGATTGGGAGGGAGCTTTACCCTTCAATAGAGGCATACAAGCCCAGTCCAGACAATGAGAGGGAGGCCAGGAAAAACAACACATGCCAAATGTTGATTGATATTTGAAGGATACTTCCAGACCAGAATCCTCGGATGTAGCGGTTGAAGCCGATTAGACCCCTGGATGTTCGGCCCATCGCAGGATCAAAGGTACCCATCGTGGCCTTCTTTATGTCGTATCCGAGTGCGATCCATGGTGGGATTGTGTACGATAAATTGAGGAGGGCCGCCGCAGATATGATACTGACGAAGTAGATGTATGCGGGGATTGCGGCGGCGATGACGAATGCGATGCTCCACCAGAT
Organism: Xylaria polymorpha; assembly: GCA_003426235.1. NCBI lineage: Eukaryota > Fungi > Ascomycota > Sordariomycetes > Xylariales > Xylariaceae > Xylaria > Xylaria polymorpha. The sequence continues at coordinate 6,003 of NQIM01000320.1, read as the reverse complement.
TGGAACAATTGCGGCATAAAAGAGCTTCCCTCCTTTAGAGGTGATCAGTGGAGCTCTAAAGACATCTACCAGGACATTATTGTAGAAGACTTTGATGCCGATATTTCCGTATAGCGCTGCTGCAATTAGGCCACTCAAAAGGGTAAGTGTGTTGCCTGTGCAAATCAATTAGCCTTGATGAGTGAGGATAGGGGGGTGAAAACGAACCGGCCGTCTGCCATGCGTAATTAGAAACCCCGAGATACGCCGGATTAAAGGTATATTGTCCTTGGTAGTAGTACATGAAAGATCCGTATACAACATAGACGGTGTAGATGACAGCTTGCGCGACGAACATTCCTTTCAGAAAATCACGCGGTCTCCTCATTTCTGCCATAAACTCGATGAACAATTGTAGGCCGGCAAATGCCAATACTCCGGAGAGCAAGCCATTTATAGCTCCAATAAGATTCATTGTAGGAAGGCCTGCAAAGGTGACTATGGGAGGATAATTCCCGTTGGCATCTGGCGTGATAGACGCCGGGTCAATCGCACCTGGCTTTTATTAGCTCATTAGTCTATCGAATTAGGGTAACTTACTTCCGACAGATCCTAAGGTGGCGATTGAAAAATTGGGTGGATTGTGGGCAGTGGCTCCCATCGAGATGAAAATCGACAAGATATTAAGCCAGAATCCGAAGTTAGCGAGCCAGCCAAATGATCTCAACGACCGGATCTGAGTTAGAAAGAATCCGACAATGACGAAGATCAAAGGACAAACGATGTAGCAAAGCCGATATTTGGATATTTCGGAGATGTTTTGGCCAAACAAAATTGTAACTTGACCTAGTAGTAGTAGGAGTGCAACGGCTTGGAGAATGTTGACAATGTGGCGAGCGGTTGTTCCCCATGCTCGGAATGCTAGATCACCGTAATTGCGGGCTGGAAATTCATGCGAGTCGACGCCCATGAAGACCTTCCAGAGAAGATATCCGCTATAAACACTGACAATGCCGAAAGCCGTGAAGATGCCAATACCTGGACCGTAGCCAAGCGTACCGATAGCGAATGGGACAGCGAAGGGACCGAGAATATCCGTGGTGATCTAGTCTATTAGCTTCTCATATTGATTGTCTTTTGACAGTTTGCTTACCAAGTAGAAGACGGCTCCCCATGAAGCCGTGCGGAACGCTCGGCTTGCATCTACCCATTCTTCATCCGTCACGACCTGGCCAACATTCGGTCTAGTATGGTGATCCCCCTCTTGCACGGCATCGGTAGTCTTCTTTTTTGAAGAGAGGAGGGTGCGCCACTGCCATTGTGGTGCCTCGAGGAGCAGTTGCTCTTCGCGTGTTCGCTGAGCGTAAAAGTAGTATTCCTCGAACGTCACGTTGGAGTCGTGAACCTTGCGTTGTCTAGGTGGATAGTACGAGGTGTGGGCCGTTGGCGACGGCGTTGATAGCTCGTTGTCGGTTTTCTCAGCCATCGTCGCTTGGCGTTCGCGTTGAATCGTTCCTCTTGGAAAGGGGGGATGCGGGGGAGAAGAGCCAAGACGGGCGCGATGCCTTTATTAGCACATTGGTCTCGCGCGGCGCAGTCCTAGTCCTTTGTAGTGTGCGCTACCCCGGGCAGTAAGACGCTAACCTAGGTAGTGAGAGCCAGCTACCATATCAACCGCTTTGGGACTCATGTGGCGATGGTGATTGGATATGACAAATCTGGCAGGAGTCATGATGTGCTATTACGGCGTAAAAATATTACCCATAACTACCAACCGTTGGTCACCAATGGATACAACGTAGGTATATCAGGCAGCTTTTTATCATAAGTGACTAGATAGCAAAGATACACGGATCAGTTCAACTGTTTTGAGATTAGTTGCTCACTGCGACGAGCCAAGCAGGCGAGTTCCTTGGCGATCTGTCGGACGGGCTTGGCTTGCGCCACTCTTGGACATATTGGGCAAGCATATGATATCAGTGGGACTCGGCTCTGATTGGAATCCTTGTCGGTGGGAACCATTGATCCCCGAGCACGATTGGTCGTTAGATAATCGCTGACCTACGGTGCAGGCTACAGGAGCTGTCCATTTGACAAATATCGAAGATAAGGCACACTATCGCGGATGATAAGAAAGTGTCACGAGGTATACGCACAACAAAGAGCACGAAGGTGTCTTGTTTAAGACCTTCGGACAACAAGAAGTGCCTATTACATCCCTCATGTACGGGACTCCCTGACAATAACATAAGTAGATAGATACCACTTTACCTATTTCGGTCCCGCATATCGCTTTCACTTTCGAATAGCTACCTATGGGGATTGTGGGAGATCAGGAGAAATAAGGGAACCGAAAGCTACATCTTCATATGATTATACTCATAGTCTAGTCTCAAGTATGTATGATATTATATTTATGAAGAGACGGGGAAGAAAGAATACTCAAGGCCCCTTTACTTAATATTCGGAATCGTCTCAATGAGAACATAGTCCGCATAGGGTGCATCATAGATCCAGCCAAGTGGCAACACTACTAATGAGTGGATGAGAATTCTCAGATAGTCTAGCCTGGAAATAATGTTGAAATATAACTACACTGATATCGCTATTACAAGTAACCCTCTATTCTCGTTAGACATACTTCTTGTTGTATTTAATTCTTTTGTATGTCGGATCGTCGTCAGCTGGCCGAAGCTGGACCTTGGCGTTCTTTTCTCTAAAAGAAACCATTTGTCGCAGTGATTGGATAGTTGTCGTTCCCGCGCCATAGCCTTCCATAAAATCTTCTGCTGGCTGTGGGCTACTAAAGGCTAACGCCAATAACTCGCTGGGCGAATTCCATGCCACGGAGCTAACCTTGGTGAGTATGCTACCGATTATGAAAATGCTCGTGACGCCAAGGCAAGCATACAGAATAATTATGGATAGGAGGGTGGTAGTAGTATGTGGCGAGTAGGCATAACCGCTTACGATTGCGAACATTCGCATAGTGAACGAGGCTTTCTTCTCCGCCTCTGTGATTTCCCAGGCATTATTAGAGTAATGAGGGAGGTCATTTTCGTTGGTGATCGGGTTTAAGCCATGTCCGTGTAATACCGAGAAGAAGTTCTCATACCAGGTTCCGTTTTCATCTATTAGAGTGCCAATCTGCTGAAGATAGGGAGATGAGCGACTTATGCCGTTCACCAGCATTGTGTTGAGAAATGTTTCCACCAGTGGCTCGGCCTCGTACCCATAGACGACTTTAGTGCCCTGCTCTACCTGCCACTGTCACATGCCGGCTACAACAGCGAATTCGTGTAAGACGCTAGAGCTTTTATCGGTCGACGTCCATGGATTCAGATATTGGGCAAAACTCTGATTGATATGGATGCGGCGTAGGAGCGAGGCATCAGAGTCTCCCAGCCAATCTATATGCCCACTTCTTTTGTGGCCCCAATACACCTCGACCAAGCGTTGGACGTCATCTAATAATACTCTGGAGACCCTCCATCGTGCGCTACAAAGGCAGCCAAACATCTGGATGTCCGTTGCATTTGGCACGGCAACAAGGGCTCCGATGGAAGAGTTTCCGGCTAGAGTAGCAGGAACATCAAACCAGCGTAAAGACGCAGTAGTGGTGTTGACTAAGTCTGTAATCCATTCTCTGGTGTCGTCATCAAACACAATAGATGTAGATGTGGGTGAGGATTCAGTGAAATTTACCACCAAGGGCATAGAACTGTTGTTAGGGTCGTAAGGTGAGTACTTGCATAGAGTCGTCGCAACAGGTGTGTACGTATCGGTCCCAGCCTGATCGAGATTACCATATTTCCATCGATTCCAATTAATGCTACTTGTCAGCATGGTGGCGGCATGCCATTTGTCGCTAAATCCGGCGACAGCATCTGCTACGGCCACATGTGGCATGATCGCAGTTGATTGGGTCTGAATATTAGCCCAGAGATTGTGGCCACGCATTTGAACAGTGAGGCGGAGGACTCTCTTTACACCTCTCATCAACATCGATGGTACTGCATCCGGGAAGATGTCATCTGATCTGAACCTATTTGGAATGCTGGCTATGAAGGAGTCTCGGATGACATTCCACCCTGTCGAGGGGCAGAGATCATGGCCTCCCACGACGATCCAGGAATCGTCCACTACGTGAGTTTCGTTAAGCGTTGTAGGGAAAATTTGGCCGCATGTGCCATTTAGGTACATATTCGTCCCTCCAGCCGGGAATTGCAACCGTTTAGGGGTCAAGGCAGTTGCAGTCGCCGGTGCTATAGCAATGGTGAGGACCGTACACACTATCGTCATTCCGATGACCATCGCTCTTTTCAAGTTCCCAGAATAGTTACCCGAGTACTTGGCAGTACAAAGTGCCAAAAACTCTTTGGACCAGAGGAAGGATCGCTCGGTCATCTGATTACCAGCATTGATGGCGGCAAATGGCATGCCACGACCTCGGGTAAGCTCTCGGCGCACAAGCGTGAAGACGATCGATTTCATAGCCGATACGAAAAGCAGTTCCAGGAGCTTTGCGGCAATCTGGAGCCCGAAAAACTTCATCGAGTCCTGCCCTGAGGGGCCAGCAAGTTCGTTTCCGAAGTAAAACTGTAACTGGGCGAAGGTGACAAACGTCACAACCGCAGCTACGGGGACAAAGTGTGGGACAACGGAAAACAACGTTGTTATAAAGTCTTTGACTATTACAACACCCTTCTTAGTCGAGGCGCTCTTCGCACGGCCCGTAGCTATTAGATACGGAAGATGTAGATGAAAGTGCCTTGCTATGTTCTCCATTTTGTTGCTCTGCTAATGGGGTGGGGGTGACTTGGTGAATTGTCGGGTTCTTGTCCTATTTCGATTGCATTGTGCTCGATATCAGGAGATGCACATTTGCCATCATCTAGCTTGGATCCATTTAACAGATCCTGATAGGGCAATATAGGAGATTGTTTTGTTCTGAATCCATTTAGGCTCTCAACTTCTGAACTTTTATTCTAGTTTCGAAAGGCGGCAGCTAGGATTGACGCATAATACGCGGACAGCCCCTTAGGTGTGGCCTGTTCAAGCAGTTAAATACTGGCATTCAATATTTTTTATTGTAGGTGCCTCTTACTGTCGGCTTCGAGGCGCCTGTAAGGAGAAAGGCCACAATGTCTATCCAAACAAAACTGTCTGCTCGTCGTAGAACCAAACAAAAAAACGATTGTTGGGATTCAAGCAGATTTAATAGGAGTCTTTCGGATCTGAAGGCCTGATCAAAGCCCTGATGACATACAACAACCGGTCTTATGAGATATGAAAGTTTAAAGTTGAAGAGCAAGGCCTCGATCCTAGCTTTTATACAAATGAATTCCACAGGACAGAAATCTTAAGTACCCAGCCGAGCCATCCCGTTGTTTCAACATGTTCCCCCGAAATTAAAGAGCCAGATCTCGATCTTAACTTCTATTCAAACGAATTCCACGGAACCGAAACTTTGGGTACCTAGCCGGGATATCCTGCTGTTTCAATGTGCCCCTGACGTTGAGCGACCAAGCATAAATCGCATAAATCAAAACTATTGGCTATTTTCGCGCCATGCATACGCCCGTTTGCGGTTTGTTCGAAGCCTGCCTCACTTCATTATACGCCATGATGGGAGGGAACGAGGGATCTGCTGTTCAGCCGTCTGGGGGAAAGTAATCCGGATCTGGCCGAGAATAGAGTAAAGAACCTAGGTGAACATGGCTTCCTGGTAATTAGACCTAAACATGTACAGCTAGATGTTTAGCTAACCTTAAGCCTGTACATTTATTGAACAAGGCGGTGCTGTTCGGGGACTAAAAAGAAATCTCGTTTAAATATTAGTTATAAATAGCTGTGCTGTTATATAACTTTATGTTATTATAAATATATAAGGCCTTTAAAAATAAAATATATAGTTATATTATATATAAAATATTAAAAGTATTAATATAAAAAACCTTTTAAAAACTAATAGTTTTTTTATATTATATTTATTTTTATAAAAAAAAAAAAAAAAAAAAATTT
>NQIM01000032.1:0-164952 GCA_003426235.1 Xylaria polymorpha | reverse complement strand
ACTACTAATAATATTAATAAAAATAAAAATAACAACAATAATAATAAATTAATAATATAATATAATATAAATATATATATATAAATATAGCTACTATTAATAATCTTAACTAATAAAATAAATAGTAAATATTAAAAAATCCTATATTATTAACCTTTATAATAAAAAAAACTTTAAAAAACTTAAGCAACCTAAAGCTAGTTATTTAAACGTTGCTAGCTTATAATAATTAGCAAAATAATATTTAATTGTTTTAAATATAAAAATTATTAAATACCTTTCTTTTTATTATACTAGTTTAATATTATATCTAAAAAAANATATATATATATTTAATATTTTAAACAAAATTTTTAAAATTTTTTACTANTACTTATAGCTATATTAAANTTAAACTAAAAAACTAAGTTATTAAATAAAAATAATATTATATATTATAATAAAATTTAAATAAAAATAAAACAAGCTTAATTTAGCCTAACCGATAGCTTAATATATTAATTAAAACTTTAAAAAAAAAAATAATAGTTAAAAGTTATAATTTATTACTTTTTTAGTAAGTATACTAGCTAAACAGCAGCGTAAATATAACTAAAATATTCTTTATTTTATTATAGCCTAGCAGATAAGCATTTTAAGCTTTATATTATATATTATACTAATAGCGTATATTTCGAAATTAGTAGCTAGTATAATAATAATAATAAAAAAAGACAAATCGAATAAAAATAAAAATATTTAAGTTTAGAATTAATAGAAAAATTGCAGGTTTATATAAGTAGGTATGTTATAAAAATAAGGTGGTTGGGGGTAGGCCGTAACGTAGTGGGCCGTAGGGGGGCAGGTTATCTTAAGTACTTATCGCAATTTTAATCACTTAAATAAATTGTGCACGCTGTTCACAGGTGAAACGCGCAGATGCGCTTTTACTAGTACAGTCATCGGTCTCCTTGTCGTTTAAGCGGTACAAAAATGTAAGATAAATTACCCTCTTGTACCCGGGTTTACGCAAGCCTCGATATGAAGTGCAATGAACCAGAATGGCTTTTGTTTACACATTAAAACTTTCCTTCTTTCAACATAGTCTGGAGATTAGAAAATGACTGTGTCATAGGTACAACGCTAATCTAAAGGACACGGTGGTGTCACTGGAGTTGTACGAAGGGCGTGGCTCTCATCGCGATGTCAAATATATAAAAAGGAACTTATGCGTCATTCATTTTAAAACTGAAATAAGCAAATTGAACTACATCTGCGCCATACCAATTCGAGTCAGGCATTTCAACCAGAATAAATCCAACACTCAGCGCGTATCTGTCCCCACCAAAGCTCTAAAACTTACATCTACTGTTCTACATCTCGATTGGTTAGGCTCATCTCGGCCTTTGCCTATATTCCAGATGTGTATATTCGCTGTTATTCATGTCTTCTGTCCGAAATGCAAAAGGCCACTCGAACAGCATTGGGGGGGGCAAAGTGAGCACCTGTAATAGTATCCGAAGGGGAGGGCCATGCACAGGACGTACGGGCTCAGCTCCCCTATACGAATTCCTCGCCTCCCCGTGTCTCGACTGCGAGGAACCACTGGATCTAACAAACTCGCCACCACCACTCGACTGAGACAAAGCGCGACGTGTGCGGAAAGAAATTCCTCGCCGATACCTCCGTTTTCGCTTGGTTCTTATCTATAAATAAGGGAAGGAAATGGATGATGGCTACTACGGTTGTTTCTAGCTCAAATACTATTCTAAATTTCCCGCATCCACTCGTTCGTTTCCCATTTTTCTTGTGATGGTTGTATGAGATCGGGTAAATTTCTTATTGGGATGAATTAGGGACAAAAAAATCCTTTGGTCCAGCTACTACACTAAGCGCGTTACAAGATCAAGTCGTTATATGGGTCAAGTTGAATATTCAGTTTGAAGATTTAATCCAAGTACTTTTACAATAACATCATTAATGCAGAGATATAGCACTGTTAAATTAAGTAAAAGTATATGGTTATCAGTATTATTGGCTCTTTGATTAATATTTAGTAGATCTATAACGATGACATTAGCCTGGTTTGATAATAATACTTGGATATTATTAAAACTAGAGATCAAGATGAACTTGTTGCAGCCGTGTTCTTTCGGTCTTCGTTCAGGCGCTCCAAGAAAGCTCCGCTTCATCGTATCATAATTGACGCAATTTTCACACTCAGTTTCATCTGTAATGTGATTCAGGCCGTGTCATTTTTGCCATAATGAAACCTCGTTCCCGCTCTTCGTAGCAAATTTGCGCATCTGCGCACTGACGAATGATCCCCGACTCTTCTTCGTCGTCGTTTTTCTCTTCTCCCTCTACTTTGAGCTCCGTGTGGCCATCTTTAGATACTTTCGTTAGTGTTACCCTGGTCCTACCAGAGGATCCGCAATATTGAACCCTCGGCACAAAGCGCTCTGCTGACTCATCGTGGCGTCCTACCAGGCTCTTGTCTAGAGCCGTTTTGCTATCGGTGCTTCAACTCCACCGGAAAGCACCGTATTAAAGATAACAAGACCATTGGCCGTCGTACCAAGTATAGACCGGTATCTATGTTGAATTCAAATTTGTATGTCAAATAATTCAATGCTGATCTCTAGGTTCTCGTTATCGAGTCTAGTTTGCTTCCGTTTTGCTCGGAGCATCTGTTGTTGCTCCAGAGTCCTTAACTTCGATTGGGATTTTCTGCGCATTTCCCTTTCCATGGCCCTTTTTTCCTGTTTTTGCAATGCCTTCGTTGTTGCAATTGCCCGATCAGGGATTTGATCAGTCGCCAATTTTTGGATTATGCTTAGCGTTTTGTTCTTTTGCTGTTGTAGCTGTTGATGTTTATGTTGATGTTGTTGCTGTTGTTGTTTGTTGATAAAGCCTTGGGCTGTTAAAAGTAAAAGGGCTTGTAAAGTAAAATTTGCATCATTCCCAGCACAATGTAGGCCAAAATGTGGGCATTCTAATCGAGAAAGGAGATCGCCGAGAGAGCCAGACCATTTTCCGAATACTTCGTTTGCTAATCGGAATATATCTATAGCAGTAAATTCGCCCTCAAGGAATTGGAAACCAAGTGATCTCATAGCCTGAAGATCAGAGCTAAGTCCATAGCCAACAAGGACGATATTTCGATTGTGCGGTATGCAGGACTTAATGCAGTCGAGAATACTAGATGCTGGGGTTGATTTTCCAAACAGGAACCTTCGAGAAGCTTTAGCTATATATGCAGCGGAGCCGGTAGCATAATTGAATGTTGAAATTGGTGTTTGATCAAGGTGGTAACGAAGCTCTTTGGTGTCTAAAATAGCAATACCGACTTGACAGTTGGTATTTTGTGACAGACCCATTCGGATCTCAGTTACGTTTTCAAAATCGATAGACACAATTACTGCATCAAACAGGGTAAGAAATTCCGAGGAATCTGTGGTTGTTAGCCCCAGAATGTCGTACAGAATCCAGAGACTTTTCCTTTGGATTAAAATTTGGTAAGTGGATAGCGGTCTCGTTTCCATGTTTGCAGTTGTCGGTGGTCGATAAGGGTATTTCGGTAATCCTCAAGGATCGGCGTTATATTTTAATGTTATGGCCTTCGTGACCTGCCTGGCCAATAGGAACTGAGTAGTTGTCTCGAGGGTAGGTGGGTCTGTTGACGCGAGTCTCGGTGATATTGACGATGTCTCGTCTGAGATTCTTTAACCCCCGCTTATATGAGATACTTTTGTAGAGGTCGGCGGTTTGGGGTACCTATGTAGGTATAGCCGTAGATTTTCAAGGGAGGCACCGGAAGACTTCTGAATGGCCGAAGAACAAGTGACCCCGAGTTGGTTATTGTCAAACTATCTTCAGACCCTTTGCCGACGCCTTATGATATTATTCGCCCAACGATCAAAACACCAGCCGCTGCAAGACTAGGATTCAACGGCACGTAGTACGAGACAAGTAGCAACTAGATGGTCGTGTGTAGGGTCGATCGAAGTTAGCGGCGGGTGGTAAAGTCGGTGGCGGGGGGCTAAGCGGAGATCTCCAGAGCGGGCTCTAAGGGGATGTTAAGCTAGATGGATGTTTCGTCGGTGGGACTGGATGCTTCGTGGTCTTGTGGTAGAATCGTTCTGAATGTATAGAGATCAATGCTATCGGCTAAGTGTGATTAATGGTGGGGATGAGCCCGACTGGGGAAGAAAAGAGAGTTAGGTTGCCGTACGAAAGCCGCCGAAATATCTGCTTTGATTGGCTAAGAATCCTTATCTATTATCCTTAGCAAATCCTCGATGAAGGTGGTCCTAGGATCGATTGCGGAGGCAGGGAAATAAAGATCGATAGAAGTGTTGCTCTGGGGGGAGAGGTTACCCCGGGGGACCCGATTCCTGTATCCGACGTTTTTTTTTCTCCTCCCGTTTTCTCTTTTTCCTTCTCTTATCCTCCAGTCTGAGAATGAATACGCGTTGAATTGAACGAACACAAGGTCAGTACATCTAAGGTGGTGAGGTGGCGGCCGGTGTATGAGGGCTCTTCATTAGGAGGTTGTTGGGAAGAGGCGTGGTGTATTTAGGTTACCTCTCACAGGAGTGGGGTCAACAAAAACACAACACGCTGGCCATGAACCATCTAAACTCTACTATTTCAAAAGCGAATGAAACAGCCAAATAAAATAGAAAAAAAAAAAAGGCCCGAAAAACTAATAAGCTATAATTTAGATTTTATATAATGATATGATATATTATATATATATATTTCATATTATTTGGATCTGTTGTTCAACTGTCAAGTTGTGGAGCTTGGGGGGGTTGATGGTCCGTGTGTGGTGTCTTGTTGACCTCACTCCTCCCCTCACTGAGTAAGCAGCCGTATAGTAGAAGGGTTACGTAAAGGGCCACGTTCCTATATAATATACTACTGTAGGCAAGGCGAGATAAAGAATTCTAATTTTGGACTCTAAAACTTCCAGTTGTGTAGGCTTCTGTACCAGCTCTTCATAAGTTCTATGCAAAACGTCGCGTCAGGGGATCTACAAGTAGTACCATTCGAACTAGGTTGCGATACCGGAGACTTCGGGGCAAGTCGGGAAATAGAGTTCAAGTTCTAACCACAGAGTCCCACACATCCTCAACAACCACTGCTTCAAATGGGAGCTAAGAGTTGTACTATGATGGGTATGCGTGTAATTCTTAAAGACACTCGGTCATGAGCCCAGATCATGTGTCCCGAAGAATTATTGGGAGTGGTGGCTAGCAAACTCGGTTGATCTCACTCATTATTGGCCCCCCGTATGTGTGTCCGGCAAGACACGAGCATGAGGGTGTATAAAGTGATACCTTCTGTTCGAGGGTTTCATTTCTACGAGGCACTCCGATTAGGTACTGCTGTAGGTCATCTTGTTACCCACGGTAGCATTGAAGTAATTAGCGCGAGTAGCGACCTACGGAGTTAGCTAATAAGGGGCTACGGGATTTCGTACGGACAATGGGAAGGAGGATGACGCAACTTAGCTACCTACACCAACTGATAGCTATCTAACTTGAGTTCTATTATTTCTTAAAAGATTCTTTTATTGTTATTACGTAACTTTCCATCGAGAAATTCCCTCTACATTTACGTAAATTCTACGTAGTACTAGCCGTGGATGCGTTTGGCTCAACCTGCCTCTTAGGTCGAGACCTACAAACAGTGATTGAGTCACCTGAGCCACTTCAGTATTCGATGAGGCATGTTACACGTCTCGATCTCATCAGCAATCATTAAAAACAATATTTCTTTAACAACATCCCCAAAATAAAAGTCTAAGATCACCACCACGACTAAATATCCGTAGTAACTGGATCTTATACAACCTAAGGGAAGATATGTCATGAAAAAGATCTTCGCTATTGACGCCCCGGCCACTATTAACAGAGAACATCATTATGCGGCAGAATTTTGTCGTGTGCCAATAAACATTTCCTGGGAAGTCTAGGACACAATATGGGTAATATATCCTGTGCTTTAATTGCAGCCTTATAGTCAGTCACCCGTACGGAGAAGCGATGCTTGGCAAGCAGCATGAACTGGTCAACTTTCTGCTAGGTCGACCATCAGTCAGAGTCGCTCAGATTAACAAGCGAAAAAGACACTTAATAAGTCCGGGGCCTCTCGTTCCAACTCTTTTCTCTGCCAACGCGGGGCGACAAATATATTTCCAATCCCCTGACTTAACAATATATCGCAGGAAGCTTCTTTTGAAGAATAGATGATGATGAAATTGAAAGGGGAAGGCGGTAATCCCAAACTATTAACAGAAAAGGAAGAAGTAACATCTTGATGATGTGATGTTAAAAAATATTCAGACCAAACTTGACCTTGAATTGAATAAATAGGCAGAGGCTAGTAGTTGATAGTATGATGCAAATGTCACTAGACGTGGCGCTATTCAGGGGCTTTGTGGCGGCAATGAATCCCCAGTAGGGCCTAATAAGATTGAACGAGAGGTATTCCCGACTCAGAAGAAGAGGAAGAAATTATTCGCCTAGCACGGCGGGCTATCAGTGCCACCCCAAGTTGAAGGGTCCTCTACTAAGGACCCAACGTGCAATACTTTTGGCGTCAGAGATGTCAAACGCTGGCAGAGGGCATTTGCGAGACTGGGATCAAATTACAAAGCTTAGGATCAGTACATTACCCCTCCTCATTATTATATAATTACAGCGTATATAACGGATGCAAGTTCGCGCGAGTTCTTACTGGTTTGAGCTTAGCACCAAGCTGACCACGTGGGGGAAATGCGCACTCCGGAGGATTCACGTACGTGCGTTCTTTGCCGGGCGATGAATTCAGCTGACAACGCAACTCTAAATAAGCAGCCACCACAACTGATCTACGATAGGGATGTGACAAATTCCGAGATAAAAGCCAAAATCTTGTCGGGATTTTTGCGGATCTTCGTCCTCTGTGCAAAGTGTTCGTGCTGTGCCGCATGCGGCCAGGATGCGGCTCGCACGTACTCGTATTTCATAACGATTGGGGTTCATGGCCCGTGGTTGACCGGTTGCATTCGGTAATAGCTGGAATACCGAATACATAATGGCTATGTATATAACTGTGCTTTCACAAGGTCAAGAGAGCGATTTGTATTCTGTGTCTTCGGATTCACAAAGCCCTTCCGTTCATTTACAAGCGGGTGTGTTAAAAAGTAACCCTGATGATACCCGAATATGTCATTTTTCTCGTTTAAGCCGGCGAACCGGGAATCATACCTCACAGAGATCCTATCAATCCTTGGATTAGTGCTCTCCAATGCGTTGGCGTTTACCTTGTTAGCATTACAAGTACGAGAATGGCATGGCTCGCCGGCAGCGGCACGATGGATATCGCAGAACCGGACATCTGTTGGTCTTATTGTGCAAGTCATCTCGAGCACCTTAGGCGCTACCATTGTGTCGGCTTTAAGTACGAGTCTCTTAAACAAACTTGTTATTTCAATTCTGGTCTTATTACTAATAGTAGCATGCTAGGCATGATAGTAAATCATAGCACTCGGCTCAAACTTGTGACGGACACCTTGTCACTTGAAGTTGTTAAGCTTGTTAGCTCTATATGTGGAGGTCAAATTGACTGGACCTCACGAAAACGTTATTTTTCGTTGTCTCTAGCGGTTGTTATTTTCGCATTGATACCATCTGCCCTCTGGGCGGGAGCGATCACGCCGACGTCGGCTCTCATATCGCAACTCCTCGACATACCAATCCCGACTGGTCAAATTCTGATGGATTAGCTAATTCTGACTATGGCCTGTATTTAACCTTGACGACCGCTCTCGGTATATTCACCTTTGTCCCCGAATTTGACTTGCCTGGAGCTGTCCTGGACGATGCGAGGAACTCCATTGATAAAGACAGAAATATTACCCAGCATGCAAAATTGGATAAATCCGTGCGTTAAACTCCCTCCCCTAATGCGACAGACAGCGCAAACGCCCTAGATACTATGTACTCGCCCTGTTGAAGGAGGTTACGGACTGATGCAAACACTTGCAGGGATATGTCTACATCACTCGAAGCTTCGGAGCGGCCGCCGTCGCCGGACTGAGAGACTTTTTCCCGACTCCTGCCGTTTCATATAGTTATATTGAGACCGGGCTGAAAATTTCAACTCTGTGCACTCGGAATCTATCGTCTAATCTTCAACTTGATAAACTATCGACCCCGCCCGGGTGGAATTCGGATCTGATAGTTTACAATGCAACCGGAACTTTCCCGAACGGCGCAACAACTAGCAACATAGCGGCCTCAGTAGAAGACTATGAGGTGTTCATGATGGGGGCGGCTTTCGGCAGTCCATCATCTGATCAGGCAATCACTCACTACGCAGGAATGACGTCGATTGTCAACGAGAACGAGACCAGCGGCTACTCAGCGCTCTTCAAGATCCAGTGCCAGATCCTCTATGATCCTCAGGATTTCCTGGTATCGGTAAATGTCACGAACCGTACAATCGCTGTTATTCCCAAGCCCAAACACAACAGAGATTCCCAATTGCGACTTGCTCAGTAACCATCAGACATACTCTCTTGACAGACTTGCTTCAATACTGATAACCAGCCTCCACACGTCGGTTCTTGGCGACACCTTTATGAAGAATATCGTTACCCTGACGAACTTCACTTTGGGCGACTATCCAGCACTGGATGTGTTTCTAGGAGTCGAGACAGCGTTGAATGCTATGCTGGACGACTTCCTAGTTGCCAATTCGGCGGCCCAGCTCATGGCGCTGAATTCCTCGCGACTCGTTAACGCCAAAGTTTTGTCGAACGGGTACGTATTTGGCGATCCCAAATACATATATGCGGTCCTGGCACTTAGCCTTGCAGTTACCATCGTAGTATTAGTTGAAGCTGGGCGTACACGATTATGGAAGGATGCGCCTAAATTTGACTTCACCGATGTAATTGAAGTCATTGAAGCTGCCTCCCTGGGCGGAAATGGCATTGCTTCGGCTATGAATGAGCTTCGGGATAAAGGTGGTGAATCGAAGCCGACAGGTACGACCTTGAGTAAAGTGAGAATTGCTCTCGCTGAGGATGACGATGGTAATAGCAGGCTAATCGTCGCCGCTCGGGCAATATCAAATGCCAGCGAAATGGCCTCATAGATGAAAATCTGCGTAGTGAAGGGACTCATAACTGCTATATCATATAGCTTAGATAGACTAATAGTTACCATATGTAAACTGGCACTGTATTTATCTTAGAGGCGACCAAGACAGTCGCTGGACGCACAATTGCCGGGGGATGGATCCCACCCAACATCATAGAAGCGGCAAGCTGACGGTTCAGCTGTTCCACGAACTATCTGATGTTCTAGGACAGGAGGTTGAGAGATGGGCAGTTAGATCGCAAAGGTCAGCGATTTGAGGCGAGGCTATTCGGACATACAAGCTGTATATTGCCCGCTTCACTAGAGTGCGAATTAGACCTCCATACCCCCTCAACCTTAGAGAAGATTATTGCGTAACGAGAATATCCTTCCAAACCCTTGCACTTGCCCTTATTACAACAATGCTGCCGCGTATAACGTTTTTAAGAGTCCTTTTAGACTAGAAGAAGGTAGTTATCTGAGTAATGCTTATTAATACGATAGAGGATTTGAGGAGAGAGGGTGTATCATGGTCGTTCGACAAGGACTTAATTGTCCTGCTTCGTCATATCATGGAATACGGACCTGCAGCGTGACAAAGTATCGTATTAAGCCACAAAAACGCAGATCGAGTATTATAAGGTTAGCCCCCAAACTTCTCCCCTCTGCTTATTGGTCTCCTGGCTTCCATATAAGCACACGATCAGCTAACCGGGGGGTCTCACCGCCAAGGGTACCGCTCCGCGAAGGTTATCTATATTTAGCCCACGTCGAAACGCCTGCAGCTTACATTTGACGTGGACAGGACAGGACCTGGGAATGCACATTCGCGCAAGCTTTCGCCTATTTAGTTTGGTGAGCGTCAACAATCGGTCGAGTTTCGATGCGCCTTTTACGTCGTGCTCAGATGGTAATCATAGGACGCAATCCAATCCCAGCATTTCCGTCACTAGGGAGATCTTAATGCTACCAAACCATCCTTTCCCTTACCCATAACCCCGCATGCACTGTTACGGTTTCCTCGTCGGTCGCATAACGCCAACCGCCTAGGTTAGCTCTTTTATCGTGGCCTTCACTTGGCTTCATGGTGTATACAGCCGGCGGGTCAAAAGGATGTGGTACATGCCGCAAGAGAAAGAAAAGGGTACGTAACCGCCATCTGGATGAGAGGCGACATATCCAGTCCAGCTCTGAGAAGATCAATTCTCCGGCGGTATCAGTTCTAATAGAGGCTTAGTGTGACCTCGGCCGTCCAGAATGTCAAAATTGCTTCACTACAGGTCGTAGATGCAGCGGCTATGATCGACAGCGCCGCTTTATATTGGTGGCAGCTAGGGGTCACCCACAACCCACGCCACCGGGACATGCTTTGCAGCATCCCCATGCTGCTGCAATCACACCCACAACGATATGCCGCTCTCCCAGTCCCCGATCCGCCAATTGCGATTTGATGAGTGAAAAGTTTCAGGACGTATTCTCACCCCATGCGATCAATGGGTTATCTAGCATTGTCAAGATCCTCCCATGCGGGTGGTTGCGCTTAATGCCGACCTTATTCCACGGCCGGAGCGACTTGCTTAACGACAGCTTACTCTCCTTTTACACCGGCTTCGTGGCTCGCAAGAACCAGGATCAACAGCTAAGGTGTCTCAGCCTTCAGCTGTACTGCAACACACTGGGCTCTCTCCGTGAAAATCAGATTCTATCTCACCAAAGATGTTTCCCAGGCACCGATGGCTTGCTGGCAAGCATCCTAATACTCTCGCGTTGCGAGCTACTAGCATCTAACAAGGATGGAGATAACCACGTGGTACATTTCCGAGCAGGGCTGGAGCTTGTGCGTAGGCTTGCCTTCAACTTGGCCGACACGGAATTTACCAGGCTGCTGGTTCGGAAATATCGTTGCTTAGGGGTACGTACAGGGGTGTAACGAGGCTTCGGTTATTCATTATATTAACGATGGAGTCTAGTTTTATGATTCAGTACAACACCGCAGAGCATTCTTCATGTCGCGTCCTCCCTTTAACCAACTATTTTTAGTCAATCGAGGCGACCCGGAATATTTTATTCAACGGTGCCTCGAGTCTATTACATCACTGCCGTCCATAATGCAGGAGGCCGACGAACTAGATAGCATGAGATTTGTATCATCCGAGGAGAGCATTCATGCCAAGATTAAAGCCGCACGGCTTCTGCAGTTGGCTCTCGACCTAGATCATGGCCTCTCGGCTTGGCTTGCCGAGGCTCAGGAGAGTTTTGCACCGCCCATGGAATCGGGGACAATAACTCTGCAAACTCAGCAACCGATCGAATTTTCGCCCCGCCGGCTGCAGTACGAGAGCAGCGATGCTGGCGATATCTGGGCTTTGTACTGGAGTATGTCTATATACATACACGAGCTCATCGGCCAGATACAGGCTCGGCACATGGCTTTAAGCCAGGAACTGCCCGCCGCTCATCCGCTACAACTAGAAGTTTCTGGGGGAGGAAAGGACAGGGTGACGTTGGACAATTACGCAGAGAACATATGTGGGACAATCTTTTCCGGGCTGCGGAGCTGTCCGTTCACGGTTCACGGGACGGTTATAGCCATGTTTACGGCGCAGTGGTACTACAAACGGCATGGCGAAGGAGACAAGTTGCGGTGGTGCATCGAAGCCCTCAGGCTGCTGCAGCCTGAAACGATTGCTCGAGGTGACAAAGAAAATGACAGATCGGAATGGGGCTCTATTATCTTTTCTACTGTTCCCTCAGTCGAAGAATAGGTATTCAAAGATAACAAAGCAGTCCTAATTTGAAAACGGGAGCGTTCGAGGAAGGAATTCTAGCGTACAGCATATTTTCCTTGCTTCACCACTTCTCGTTGCATCAGACGGGGCAGACGACCCCCCCTTCTACGAGCTATACATTGGTTTGTGTGCAAGTAGCCTGCGTATGTGGGAGAGAAGAAAACGTCTGGTCTCTCGGTCTACCCTCCTTCGAAGTCCTGACATAATACAGTAAGGTGAGGTGAGCTCTTAACAAATACGCAGCTCATTCATACTTTAGAAGACCATGTGTACTTGAGTTTTCAAAAACCTATCAGGTGTAACTCGGGAGATAGTTTGCTCTATCTCTGAGTGAGTATTGATTACACGGAGTAAAAAGAATTTATGAGAAGCAAGGTGGTTCCTAATATTACTGATGATCTTTAACGGATGGAAGTCTTTAGCGACTGAGTAGCGAAAGTCAGAAGCCTAGCATGTCATATAGCAGTATATTAACTATATCAGCTTCTTAAAATTTAGTAAAATTATTATAATTCTATAATATCCATTTCTATTTTTAATAACCTCTTATATACCTTGTTGAAACCCGTAGATCGAAAACCTCCCGTTGTCGCCACCAGCTACTTCCCCTGGGCCCCTAAACTGAACCCACCCCATCTTGAAGGTAATACCACTAAACAATCGTTCTATGTCTTTCTCCTCGATCAATTGCCATTCTGCCGGGAGCAACTCGAACATGTTGCCATCGGCCAATAACGCTATTACTGACGCTATACTCATCGGCTCACGGGGCAGGATTCTGGTGTTTGGCATAATGACCCAGGAGACAAGAGAGAACGCCAGAATGGCAATAAGCAACGCCTGTAATGTGCGTGTTGAAGCCACGTCTTGCACCACGTGGATTTTCCCGACAGCTTCGGTGACATTGGCGTAGTATGTGACAACATCATTTTTGCCGGTACTTCCAACCAAAGCATTCGTCATTTCAGGTGGAGACCGTCTCCTGTCGCTTAGTTGTTGCGATCGGATTATACCGTGTTGGAAGATAATCGCGTCTCGTACTATTTCCGATTTCGACGGGTCCCCGAGATACTCGAGCGGGACAGCATACGGCGACGCTATGAGCGTCGAGAAGAAATTGTCAAGCATCACATGAGGGCCAGTTTGGAGATCTTCGTACAGCAGAAAGTTGTTGTATTTGTTGAATTCGACTGTTGCCGTCGAGTTGCGTGCTGTCGCCTCATTTGGAACCGGTGGATTATCCGGGTCGATGGTCAGGTCTGCACCAAGGAACGACGTGGAGACGTCGACTGTCTCAAAGGACTCGTTACAAACTAACGCCGAAATAGAGGCGATTGTCGGATTGGGGTTCAATTTGATATCTGCCCAGAAGTATACCCAGTCGGTAAAGTTTTGGGGTACATCTGGAGTGTTTGCATTGCTACAGACCCCGGTCACGGCCCCGGCTATAGCACCCTCTGTTGAGACTTCACCCAGCTCAGGACCCATTGCACCCTGCCAAACTTCTAGATAACCTCTTGGATAACACGCTTCTTCTGTGATATTGATGTGAATCCGCTTTGACTGACTAAGGGACAGCCTAACGTCTGCAACGATAGTGGAACTATCATGCAGGCGGCAATCCAGCTTCGGTCGTACTGCTGGGATAGTGGCGTTCAATACGAAACCAGAATCCATGGTGGTGTTACCGTCTAAAGTGAGTCTCGGGAAGACCAGGGTTTCGTAGGTGAATTCCGGGTAACTCAAGTTGCTCTGAAGTATGAGAGCAGGGGTCAGATCAGATAGACCCGTTCTTCCGTATTCAACAAATGTATCATTGTTAATGGAGCTTTCAGTGCGCAATTGTACCGTGGCCACCGGCGGAACATTGCTCAACACGAATAGTGACGATGAGAAAGTGGCCAGTAGGGACGCGATGAGCGCGGCTAGTGTTCCACTGAGTGCGGCAAAGTTTCTTGTGCGTATTTCTCTCAGAAGTGTCCGGGGAACACCGGTATCCAGAAGATCAAGCCCTATTGAGTTCCCAAATGTGCTACCGCGACTTAAATTGACATAGGGCGTCAATTTTCTTATATTCGAATCTATAGATCCGTAGAGCAAGCCAGTGGCAGTGAATATTAGAGCTGGTACAGTGGTCCAAGTGTAGTGAAGATATGGCGATTCCCCTTGGACCACCCCAATGCCATGGTTTCGTTGGGAGACTTGGAGCGTTGCTTCCAAAGCGCCGATTATACCCAACACAAGAAAAGATACCCCGACTCTAGACCATGAATGGAGAATTGCTGGATTTATTGATGGAGAATTCTCGAGTGTTGCATGAATCCCCCTAGCTGGGCTGTTTGTTTCTGTAATCTCGAAATATCCCGGATGAGAAGCATCGCCATCTTGCACACTCGTCATATAGCCACATCCCCTCAGTCTAGTGGCTATTTTTTTGGAGTCGCTGCTTCCCAGGCCCTTAAAACGCTGGATAACTGTATCACTGTGACTCGCAAGCTTGGCGACGCCGGAGATATTTGAAGGCGCACACGCCAATACGCTGACATTCGGCGTTGTTATCATAACGACCCCGAATAGCAGCACAGAGGCTGCTAGAATAGCTGCCATAGCGTGTGCAGCAGTAGTGTTCACGACGAGACGCGCTTGATACATAAAGGCCTGTCCTGTTGACTCGGTAGAAACGGGTTCTACAAGTAAATCATTTACGATGAAGGCGGCATATGTTTGATAGTATGAGATCATGAGATTCTGTAAGAAGGATGTGTTCAAGAGTGTAGTCGAGGAAGGCGGTGCACTGGATAGTTGACCTAAAGCTAGGTTCATAAGAAGATCCACATCGATAGGCTTATCTGATGCGTTGAAAGTTTTTGAGTTTAATAATACGCCGGCTGCGTTAAATTCGGAAGATGTTAGTGGATTATAGGTAGAGTGCATAAGCGCTCGTGTTATATCCCAAGCGTGGACATTGCCCAATGTCACCAGCCCCTGAGATGCAGATGGCGTGAGGCTTAGGATATCGCTCCCGTTTTTCACAGCGTCGATCTTACTGACCAAGTAGGTTGGGCGACACAGTAAACTCACTGACTTGGTTGAGGTTACATCCACGGGCGAGTTGGGAAACGGGAGCTCTTCGGTTTGGCCATACTTTAGATTTCCAAATGTGACAGCAATTCGTTGATCATCCGCCTTAGACGAACTTTGACAGCCACCTGTTCCGAATCGTGAATAGTAGGTCTCATTCTTGCTCTGGTATTTAGGACCAAACCACCCAGAGGTAATCTGACAGTTGTTTGAAGCCATTGTGAAGTTGAGATACGGATATCCGGTATCGATCCAGGACGCTAGATAGACGTCATAAGATGCTTCCTCACATACTAGACTAGCAGAAAACCCATCTACCGTAACGTGAAGCTCGGCAGTAAGGGGGATGTTGCGGCCAGCAAATCTCTGATAGGCATAATTATCCGAAACACCGTCTGGGAAGGCTAGGTTTGCCTCCTGTAGCCCACGCATATTGTAGTATGAGAGTGATCTCGCGTTTTCAAGTGCAGCAGAATCATTCTTAAACCTAGAGATCAAATCTACGGGGACGGGTCGTTCGATGGTTGCTAGTGGGAGTCAAGTTGATGAGAGAGGCTGAGAATGCAATGACCAAAGCCCCACAGAAGGGCGATGGTAGCAGCTGCTGCCACCCCAAAGTCTCCGTTTTTCGTCGCACGAATAACCGATACGGGTGGTAATGGATCGAGGTAGTCTAGCAGCAGCGTTTTCTTAGCCGCTGCCGGCCCCTGGGCCAAGCGGTTCCAAGGAGCTGTCATCTTTGCTTGATAATCGGTCCTTGTCCAGATAGCACCAATAACGGTCAATATGGCGGTCGGGCCATACGTCCATAGATAGTGAATATTGTTGTTGCTTTCTGCGAGGCCATGGTTTTTCGTTGAATACCAAGACAATAGCTCAACAGCGATGATGAGCGAGACGCAGAGAATACTGGAACACAGGAGAACCCATCGTCGAAGATACTGCGGCCTCCACTTATGTTTTGCGAAGGCGTGATCGAGTTGCTTCTCATTTTTCATGAGAGCTGTAGTATCTCTCTGAAGTGGTTCTTCGTCAACATGGCGGATATTAACTCCATCGGGTAATATTCGCGATGTTTGTTCACCTCGGGCATACTCTCCAGGGTGTGGGTGGGAACTGGGTACGATATTCATCGTGGGCTTGCCGGATCGGCAATAGATGCCAACCGAAATCGGCCGGCAGAGTCTTTTAAGATATTTCAAAATTTAAATGCCACTGGATATAATAAGATTAAAGAGTAGAATGACGAGAATGACGAGAATGAGACAGAGAATATGAGATAGACAAATGTTCACTCTCATCATGAAGAAGCCGTATCTGGGTAGGTACAGTACATATTTAACATACATCTAGTGCACCGCCGCATAATCCGTCCTTGCATATAAAGGCTTAGTCCAAATCGTACCAATCAAACGGCCAAATTCCAAGAAAAGAGGGTCATGTGTGGGGTGGTCATGTGTAAAGCAGCCAATCAACTCTACGCAGCATCCGCGCATATGTGCCTGGCACCAACATGCAGGAACAGCAGAAAAAGCAGCCAATGAATTAATTGGAACACGAAGGCACGACGGCACAGCCATTCGTTGCATTATTGTTAGGAGAAGGCTGCATAATACTAACTCGAGTTCGTTGAGTAGATCTCATTTGATGGTTTCACACTTCGCCCACTAAGTACACGTGGGAAACAACAACACGTTCCATCGAACGCCTTTCATTTTGGCCCCCAACCATACATGGTGATGAGGTCTTCGCTAAGATTAGAATATTGACTTTGCCTACGAGGGGCTGTATTTCATAGCGTAGGCGTAGGTACATAAGTAAGCATGGTCTGTAAGTGGGGTTCCTAGGGCCCTGATCTCCCTCGTTTATCTGATCTACAGGTAATATGGGCTGCCTTCGAAAGCCCCCCTCAGAATCCAATTCCAAAAGGGCAAATTCACACTCATGTCGGGGTGATTCGGCCTCTAAGTTTGGAATAGTGGTTGCAACAGTGGGGTATTGTACACGGGTGTGCCCGAAATCTCTTCGTTCCCCAGAGCGGCGCGTAAAACTCGACGCCGGCGGGCGCCCTAACCCCCTAAGAAGATAGCTAGGCAGACTATAGCCGCTTGGCTAGGTACTAAGTAGGTCCTTACCTAACCTAGGTAGGTAGTCTAGCTCGATCCAAAGCTGGCCCAACAGTTGGATAGCAAACCAGAACATATTTTAACACTAATCGAGCTCATTAGTATCAGCCCAGGATGCTGTTCACCGTGGCAGGCGGACCGGCTCAGCATCACATATGCTCTCGTGCGGCTTGTGCGAAGGCGACCAGTCGTCAAAGAATCGGATGAAATGATGTAAACAAATCCCCGATCATATCTTTCGCATCCAACGACCTTTCAGCTCCCGTATGAGTGGCTATAGATGCGTAGTCTTTCACATTTTCAAGGCTTGATATAGACTAGAGTCCCCGGGCCAGCCGTCTCAACAGCCTTATCGATCGCCGGAAGGAAGTCATCCAAACCATAGACCCCCTGAACCACATGCCCAGCGGCCTTGCCTAGCTTCATCAACCCCGCTTCAGCAAGACGGATAACCCCTTCAACATCTTGCCGGGAATACATGTAAGACCCCTTGACCGTCCAACTGTACATCATAGCCTTGAAGTAAGGAATCGGCAACGTCTCGTCTCCTCGCCCGCCAACAAGGACCACGCGTCCTTCCTCACGCAACACCGATATCGCGGCTGCTAGGTTTGTCGAGCCGGTTGCCGCAGGCGGCGAGACATCTACGACGGCATCGATGGGCCCGAACGCCCCGAGTGCAATGCCATCCGCCTCGACATCCCCAGTCAATTGCACCGTCTCTACGATGCCCGGGTAAGTCTCCTTCAGCCTGGCGAGGCCTGCAACACTGCGACTCGCGGCGACGACGCGCGCCCCCAGCGCAACGGCTACATCAACGGCGGCCGTACTGTAGTGGCCCGTCTAGAATGCTCCGAGTCAGTTATTAGTATCCGGATTATGAATTATGAGGGCCCCGGAAGCTTCCAGACACTATCTTGGCCTAAGACGGAAATGTCGCGCTCTGGGGTTATCGAGAGGAGAAGAAAATTGTTCGGAGAATTCTTACCGCCGGCGTGACGATGATACGTTCGCCGGGCTGCACTGTAATGCGGCGCAAGCCCGCGTAAACTATAGCGTTGGCAGCGAGGACGATGAGCTCGCCAGGGATGTAGCCGAGGCCGCCGGCCGCGGGGCTCCCGAAGAGGCGCGCTTCGTCGAGGCGGTAGATATTCTCGAGCGGGGCGGGCACGTACTCGGCGTAGAAGCCGCTGTTCGAGAGCGCCTTGTAAAGATGCCGCGACTCGGGCGTGAAGCCGGCGGTCACGCCCGTGATGACGCTGACGGAGGGGTCGTCGCGGGCGCGGACGAACGCCGAGACCATGACGAGCTGGCCTTCCTGCAGCGTCGTGGCGTCCGGGCCGAGCCGAGCGATGCGGCCTATGCCGAAGGAGCCTGGGATGACGGGGTAGGGGAGCTTGAACACGCCGTGGTCGGCTTTGAAGATGTGCGCCACGTTGGAGTGCACTAGGGATGCCTCGATCTTTACGAGGGCGGAGCCGTGCTCTGCTTTGGGGATGGGCACGGATTCTACGGTTGCTTTGCCTGGGCCTGTTTGCACGACTGCGCGCATCGTAGGAGGAAGGGAGGAGGCCATTTTGATTGTATGTGAATTTCAGGGGTGAGGCGGAAACTGAATCATGGAGGAGTGTTCGTCTTCATGTTATCTGACACGCGGCTGATTCGTTCTTTTATAGACAACATTCTTTACTAATCTGTACATTTTGCCAATGTATTAGATGTCAGATGTCTTACTTTTCGCAAAGCTCATCGCGAATAGCTTTGCAAGAAATACGAAACTAGGTTAGCGCCATATTCGTACAAACCAATCGGCGTTAAGGCTGAAGTCCGTGGGTTCTCTCTGAGAGCACATGCTTTGCTTCATAGGCCAATTAAGGGAGCATGGCAAGTTATCCCAGACCTATTATCACATAATATCATTGTTCGCCGTCTGCCAAATGTGAATAGGTAGCTTTATACAGATACGAAACAAGGTTAGCGCGATCTGGAATACGAAACGAGGTTAGTCATTGTGGATAGGATCCAACGTTCTGTCGCAACTCAAGCCAGTCGGAGTATTTCTCTCCGATTTGTCAGAGCAGGATTCACCTGTGCAAGGCACCATCATATGTACGGATAATGGGCGAAGCAGAGCTAATATTGTCTCGTTCGTTATTATGAGGGCGTGCTAACCGTCTTTAACGCCGAAAAATGATACCGCTGTTTCAAAGCAAGGAGTCAAGTTAAAGGTATTAGCCGCGGTCAGAGGATGACTAAGAGCCCTGACGTAGCCGGTCTTAGGGGACTTATCTCCATCTCGTATCTTACTTAACAATTTTCGCAGCCACTACCGGTTTACTAGTTCATTGAAAGAAGATGCCGGTGAATAGAGACGCAAGCCCCTTTCGAAAGCGCAAAGCCCACAAGAAATCTCGCCATGGGTGTGCGAACTGCAAGCTAAGAGGTATCAAGGTAAGATCACTTCCATCGATTCGCCCAAAGGTGCCTTTACTCATCCCGGTTATGCGGACGTCAATTATCAGTACCCGTAGATTCCTGTATTGGATGAATATCTGCTACACTTTATTATTGAAAATTGAGGCTACGAGGGATATATACTAAGCCTCGATAGTGCGACGAGACAAAACCATGCTGTAAGAGATGCGAGTCTTTCAATGTCGTCTGCTGCTACGGCTCCAAGTTCTCGCCGGAGAGCCTTTTCGCCAAACGGAGCTTCAGAGTGCATATAGATACTATTTCCCCAACAGTCATACGGTCTCCACCAGCTCCCCTGCCCATATCCGGGTCCAGATATAGTTCAGAGGCATACCAGCTCGTCGCGGAAGACATCCCCCTTATCGAGAAGTTCCAGAGACGAACGGTCTGGACACTGGGCACTGAGGCAACACATCATGTCTACGCTGCAGAAACCCTGCCTCTGGCATTTAAGGTACCACGATTGCTTAATCAATTGCCCAGCCCTCCGTAGACACGGCCACGACCCCTGAATAGCTGACTGACTCCTATGCAGAACCCGCTGCTGATGCACACCATACTCGCTATGGCTGAGATTCACGATCTGGCCATTGGCCCCTCTGGAAATAGTAGGACGCCCTCGCTCACGTACCACTGGTATCACGCCGTCTCTTCCATGCGGCAGTATCTCAACAAACCCATCGCGCCATCTGAACGCGACATGCTTTGGGTGTCTGCAAAGCTGATCAGTGTGTATAAAAACTTCCTATGATTTATTCTCTGGTTGCTTTATTTCCTATGATCTAGCAAGTTCTACGACGTCGGCACTTCGCGATCTTGACTAACATGTTTCCATTACGCGAGGCGTCAGTTATTTGGCATACGTAGAGGCGAAGTCGCCAGAGGAAGCTTGGCCGCTCCGCTCGCCGTCGCCTGCTGACCTTTCATGGTTTAAATTGTGCGACGGCCAGAAGCTCGTTGCGGAACTGACGGACCCCCTGAGGGTAAATTCTGCATTCTGCCTCCCGGCGAAGGAGATGTGTGATATGTGTTCCTGGTTGACGGGACTAGGCATGGCGACGACGGAGTCGAAAGAACGCCCGGCCAAGGGGCTACCCGGAGGATTTGAGAAATTCTTTGGACTTTCATCTTCGCGTCCTATGTCCCCCTCTTCCATCTCAAACGACAGTAATACCGATGCCGGCGGCCCTGACTACCACCAAGAGAACAACAGCGGTGAAGAGCGGAGTGACGGGTTCAAGAATATCGATAACAACCCCTACTACGCGGCCGCCAAGTTGGCCACCGAGATATTCCACCTCGATCTGGACGAGGAAAACTTCCTAGTGCACATCTGCTTCGTCAGAGTCCTTGACCAGCAGTTCCGCGACCTATTGATCGGCAAGGATGAGAAGGCGATGCTACTGCTTCTGTACTGGTATGCCAAGATCTGTGATAGGAGGGTCTGGTGGCTGTGGAAGCAGTCTTGCACCGAGGGCCTTGCTATATGCAGATATCTGGAGAGGGCGTGGACTGCGTCAGGTGATGAGGAGGGGTTAGCACTGCTTGAGATGCCGAGGATGCAGTTGATGGCTGGTTCGGGAACGATGGTATAGTCATTATCGAGCAGGTCTTCATTTAATGTACAACTTGAGACTTCGTTAAGTTTGTGACATGAGTAGCTTATTTAGGTTAGTGTCAATTGCTTGAGTACCCAGTCTAACTAATCGCACCTCAACCTTGCTTAATGGTGCCTAATTAACAGGGAACCTCCTGAGGAAAAGGCGGACGATAGGATGGCGGTAGATGCGGGTCCCTCATCTGCTTGACGGACGCATATAGCCGCGGTTGGTGGTCGCGATCTCCTCGAGAACGTCCTCGTTTGCCGTTCTGATTCTCGTTTTGGTGTGCGGGATTCACCGCGTCGATCTTTTATTAGGAAGCACATCAGCACCTCCAGCCTATTTACCTACTGAAGCAGTACGAGTAGCACTGGGTAGGGGGCAACATTACTAATATCCCTTTTATTTATATATAGACATATATAAATATAAGGGGTAGGCCGGGGGGTAGAAATAGAAGAGGGAGATCACAGGTAGGCACACTTGTAGAAGCCATCATCACGTTTTATTTTATTTTTGGGGCGGATATATTATTGCGTTCTCTTTGATCAAGGTCTCCCCCAATTCTATCAGTAATTTTTATAATATTTGGATGCGTAAGCACTTCAACCACAAGACGACTGATCAAGGCAAACGGTTACCAAGGTGTATTCATTGATATCTGCTGCTGTTTTCATGCTCACGGTTAAGACCGCGACAGCCACTACCACGGGCATTAATTACAACTTGAAGCTCCGCTAATCCCAACAAGACTGAAGGTGCGACGCGGGAGAGCGCATTCGGTAGTCTCATATTTTCTGTTGGTTTAATGCCCTGCATTTTTTAAAAATATAGACCGCTAGATATCGTTAAGTAATTAGAGAATTACTCAGGATAAAACTACAGCCTATACACGTAAAAGCACAGAAGTGAATAAATAAGTACATGAATAAATAAGAAAATTAAATGATACAAAACAATGAATCTATTAACATAACTGAAAAACACCAAAACTAGTTGACGCCATTACCTACCGA
Organism: Xylaria polymorpha; assembly: GCA_003426235.1. NCBI lineage: Eukaryota > Fungi > Ascomycota > Sordariomycetes > Xylariales > Xylariaceae > Xylaria > Xylaria polymorpha. Next base: position 142,748 of record NQIM01000032.1, on the reverse strand, counting down.
ACCCACCTTTCCTTCCTCATCACCTCTCCAGTCCACTCCTCCAACCTCTCTGCAAGCTTCCCATCCGCCGCCGCACTGCTCTGCCACCTCGCTCGCCGAACCGCCTGAAGATTTCAAAATACTCGCCGCTCTCCTCGGCCTTCATATCGCGACTCGCCGCACAGAACAGACTAGTCCACGACCCCTTTTCGGCCGGCCATATCAACCCAAACATGCGTACGACGGAGAAAACCCCCGACATGCTTGATCCCGACTCACCCAGCGACGTAGCCAAGTTCGTCTCCACCATACCAGGGTGCACAGACGAGACCCAGATCTCGCCCTCCCCGTTCCGCGCACTGGGGGAGCCGGGGCCGTACATCTTGTGCAGCGTCTTGGTGTGCAGGATGTTGGCGAGCTTGCTCTGTCCGTACCGCGCCCACGGGCCGCTGTCCTTGAGCGACAGGTCCTTGAAATTGATGCCGCCTTTGGGCGCGGCTAGGTGGCCCGATGAAGTGAGGTTGACGATGCGCACGCTGCCGGGCGCAAGCGTCTTGGCGGTCTGCAGCATCAGAGGAAGCAGGTGCTCCGTCAAAACCCAATGCGCTAGGTAGTTGGTCTGCCACTGGGCCTCGTGGCCGTCTTTGGTCACCTCGAAGGGCGTCGCCATGATGCCTGCGTTGTTGATCAGGCCGTGCAGGGCCGTTTCGAGGGTGAGGAAGTGCTTGGCCGCCGCGACGATGCTGGCGAGGTCCATGAGGTCCATTTGCAGGAGGTCGATGTTGGCTGTAGGGTGCGTTTTCTTGATCTCGGCGATGGCTGCTGCGCCCTTCTCTGGGGATCGGGCGCACATGTAAAGGTGGGCGTCGTGTTCTGCTAGGCGGGCTACGGTGTGGTAACCTCTGTGATTTAGTGAGATCAGCGATTCGGGCTTCGCGATGATTGGGGAGAGGGAGGACTTACATGCCGGAATTCCCTCCTGTGACTATGAATACCTTACCCTTGAGATCGGGGAGACTGTCGGGATGGAAAGTCATGTTGAAAAGGGGTGTTTGGGTCAATGTATAATGTATGAAGGTTTAATACTAAAAAGACAGATAATTCAATGCCTTGGATTGAGTTCTATGTTCTTGATGATGCGTGAAGATGCCTCGAAATAAAGGTGTTGCTACGATCTTTATATTGCTCTTGTGTGGCAACTATATATACCATTTATACTCACGGAGTATTCGGCGTCCTTTTTACTCCCTCACATTTTGTTGAAGAATGTTCACCATACCTGCGTCTTACAGTAGATGCTATTCCGAGCATCAAATAGGTACCTAGGTATCGTGAGCAACCTGCATGAGCCTTGACCAATCATGTCACATTCGACTTGGACATGTGAAGAGTTGGACCAATAGGAGAATTCTGAGTAAGCGGGTGAGCCAGCTGCATGAAGCGTGGGGCTCGTTGCCGAGTCTCTGCTGTACGGTAGTGCAGCTTGGCCACTGTCCGAATTACCTAGGTAGGTACCTAGTCGATGCTGTGAGCAGGTTGCATGACGCTAGACCTCCTCCAGTCGCTGCTGTAATAGATAGCGACCAATAACATCGTGCCCTTTCACTCGCCCCTGTCTGTCTGCGCCTCAGCTGCGGAAGAGCAGGCATCGAGGTATGAATTCCTCCGTTCCCGATTGTCAGACTTGTCATTGTGAGCAGGTTGCATGAACCCGCCTTGGCCGACCCGAAGAAACCTGCATCATTCATTGCCAATTTCATCATCACCGCAATTACAACGTCCGCTAGCATCATGATTAGTACGTATCAGCCTACAAATTCAACAGCACCACGCATCCAACTCGCGTTGATGCCACAATTGGCCGAGGTACATACCAGGCAGGCCGCCTCCAATCTTCGAGATGACATGACTTGCTCACCGTGCGCAGGCGATAAGCAGGGAAGACGACTGGACCGGCACCAAGGATGCCGCGGCACGCAGACGGGCACAGACTAGACTCAACACAAGGGCGTACCGTAAGTAAGGCCATGCTTTCGGGTATCCAATTATCGTAACTTACAATCCAGTAGGAAAACGCAAGGCCCTAGCAAAGAGGGCCGAGGCATCTAGTGCCATAACTGGGACACAAGTAAAATCAGAAGCGCTCGTGGAATGCTGGGACAATGAGCAGCACTCCGTCTCCATCGTCCCAGCATCCCGTATCAAGCAACTATACGATGGGAGAAATCCCTTGATGCCAGATAAATCTAGAAAAGCGCAATTTAACATTGTCTTCCCCCTCTCTTCAGACCACCTCATCACACTCCTTCAATTCAACGCCCTCCGCGCCCTGGCCGTCAACCGCACTCTAGTCTCGGGCATCCTCACCACACCGCTCGACTGTGACGAGGAAGTTATCCACGTCATCCCCTACCCAAGCAAGCCCGAACTACTCCCCCCAGCACTCCTTCCCACAATCCTTCAACAGACGGTGCCGCACAGCGACTGGATCGACATGTTTCCGTGTCCCGAGGCACGAGATCATCTGATCCGCGTCGCCGGCACCTTCGACGAGGACGACTTGTGGGCCGACTGCATCGGCGGGCTGTATGAGGGCTTTCCCGATGACGAGGTCGAGCGACGCGGCCTCATTGCGTGGTCGCCGCCCTGGGATATCACGGGCTGGGAGATGTCGGAAGGGTTTCTGAGGAAATGGGGGTGGTTGTTTAAAGAGGTGCCGGGGGCGTAGAGGCGACTAATCGGTGGCGGGTGCAGAGATGCGAGGAGCCACTTGTTGATGATGACTGCGCGTCACGTGCAACTGTGTAACTGTTTTGTTATCGAGTTGATTCTTCGTCATCAGTCGAGCTAGGGACAAGCATGATGTAGATACGAATAGGGGTTAAGAATAGCCTTGTACCGCAGATGCAAGAGTAGGAAATGAGAACTATCGTATCGCAACTCCGGACAACTTTANTTATTTTAATTTAAACATATATTTAGTTTTTAAAACTTATATATAAAATTAAATACTTTAATAACTTAGTATATTACTTAGTACTTTTATTATACCTTTACTTTTAAGAATATAAACATTTATAAAAACCTTTATTATATTATATATTAAGTGGGCTATGTGTATATATGTACATAAGTATAAGGGTTAACCTTATATATTAAATCTGTCTATATATCTATTTCTATCTATATGTATGGGTATAAACCTTTCGTATAAAGGGTTAGCTGAGTGAGGGGAGGCCGGAAGTATATTACTCCGGCTCCGGCTCTCCTTAACCTCCTAGCCTTTTTAGGTCATGCTTTTTAATCGTAGGCAGTATATATTATATACGATTAATTAACTATTGCTATTCTAATATTATATATATAATAAAGGGTTGTAATATATATTTAAAAATCTATTATTAATTTAAAAATATTTNTATTAAATAAGCTTTATATAATTATATATTAAAGTAAATAAATAAAATATATTATATTATATATTATATTTGTTTATTTAAAAAAAAGCTTTATATAATATAAAGTTTTTATTTAAAGTAAAAACTTTTATTAGCGTACAAAGCTAATATAAATTATTTATAACTAAATATATTTTTAAATAAAAAATTAAAAAAAGCAACTAGTTAGTTATATTAATAAAAATATCCCCGGAATTCTGCAAAGAATTATAAATAAGTTATTTAAAAAATTCTACGTAAAAAAAATCCTCGATTTAATTAAATATAATATATTATTAGCAAAAAATAACTAAGCGGACCTTTTGTTTTAATTATAAAATTAGCAATTTTTATAAAAAGTTATAAAAAAAACCCTATATAACTATATGTACTTTAAACATATTTTATAAAAATCTTTAAATTTTTTTATAATAAAAACTATATTGGCTATAAAAAATTAATTTTATATTTAGTATACTATTATATTATCTAAGGATAATAGGAGCTTAAAAAATATTTAAAAAGATATTTTAAATATAAAGCTTTCCGTATATAATATTATAAAAAATATAATAACTTATAACTAATTATTAGACCTTTTTATTCTTATTATATTATAACGATCGATTTTATATTAGCCCTACCGATATTATTTAATATATAAAGATTAAATGCTATAATATTATATATATATAAAATAGCAAAGGAAATTAATATTATTCCTAGAAAAAGAATATATACTATAGTAGACTAAAAAAAGCCCTAATTTTATTTAATATTAAATAACTAGGGAATCTCTAAAATTATTTGTTTAATAAAGATCCTAAGTTTTTGCTGTACTTTTAGTACGCTATTTAAATAGAACTAAATATAAAATTATTATATTTAGCAATATATAAGCTATTTATAAATAATTAAAACAAACAAACAAATTAAATAATTAAATCTGCTTTATAATATTATATTAATACTATAGAAAAACCAGAACGTTAGCTGGAAACTATTCTATGTTTACAATTTAAATTTAATAATAGCTAAATATTATTTATAAAATAAACGCTTAATAAAATAATCTATAGATTTATACCTAATAATATATTTTAATATAGTAGTAGATAAGTCCGTAGAATACCCTTGAAATATAAATCTTTTTATTATATAAATTAAAGTATATAACGTAATATATATAGCGGTAATAAATATAAAGGATTAGTTTAACTATAAATACTTACTTAAATTCTTTAGCAAAAAAATTGGGTGTTATTATATTTATATAAAGGATATACTATTTTTAAAGCTACAGCTATTGGATATAAGCTAAAATAATAATATATAGGCCTTTTTTAAATTATAGAGCGTATTAGAAAATTAGCTTATAAATTAGAATTCCTATAACTCTAAAAAATCTACAATATTATTTCTTTAGACTATTTAAAGCTAGTATTTTTCGATATATTTAGTAAATATTTCTTATATATAAGTCCTATTTGTATATAGGATTATAAAATGTTTATAATCTCCTAAAAATAAACTAAGGCTAGCAATATACAATAGTTGGTTAGTTATAAAGGATTTAGCCTAGAATTCTAGGAATGGATGACTTTTACCTAGCTAGGCCCTAAGGTATAAAAATTGGTCGATATATATAAGGCTACTACTAAAATCTAATATATTTCCTTACCTATAATAAAGGCATTACCTTATTTTTAGGGGGCAGGTTATCAGGTACAAGGGATAGCCTGAATCCACTATATATATACAGTATAAACACAAGTACTACAGTGTTAAACACAGGGACTACAGTGTCCGTAGAACATCCCTGACAAGGGACACACTTAGAAAATACATCATTAATCAGACCTCCATACGAGCCCTTAACACCTGCTGTGTGTACAGCCTTTACACTTACGGCTTAGAAACCTCATGCATCGTGCATCCGCAGCTGCTACTGCATCAAATAATCCGTTGCGCTTTGGCTGTGACTTTCCCGTAGGCAGCAAATAAATCTACACCGCCTCCAACTCCCATCTTAATTCTGGCATCGATTGGACCTATGACCTTATCGCCCGGCTCCTTTGAGATACCATCTGTCTTACATTAAGTGCCTGCCTTGTCGACTGATATATGACATATGGTCATGTCAACGTGCCTAATCTTTCACCCATCCTCTCAAAATACAACCCTCACAATTCGGCCTCATCTTAATTATGGCCGCTGCCAGTTTGCACGATTAAAGCATTAACATTTTGCGAACAGCATCCTTGACTCGCTGAATAGACACCACTACCTCACATTCAATATGCCATCTCGCAGGCCTGGCTCGGCAAACGGAACTGGAGCTGACAATAGTACATCGGCAACCAGCACACCCAAGCGCACGATGAGGTCATATCGTGTACATCAGATGAACACCGCGCCTGGGAACGCCAGTTCGGCCCAGGATGAACTCAGCATTGAAGTTGAACCCCGCGACACAACACGAGCGGGGGTGGACGAGGAAGTGGTGCTAGACGAGATTGTTGTAATATCCAAAACGCCAAAGAATACAAAAGCCAAGGATCTTGATTCAAGAAGTCAGGCAGTTGCGCTTGGCAGCTCAGCAGAGACCCCGAGGCCATTGCGACGCTCCCGTCGCGCATCTTCTATCTCACAAGGCGGAAGCGCCGCCCCGTCGCCATCGGGCAGAGGTGTCCCAATTAAGAAACAGGATTTCCCGATTGGCATCGCTGCTGATGACGACGGCAAACCAGACGAATTATTAGACCCCCCAGTGACGAAGAGGCGAAGAATAGAGCCCAAGCCCACGCAACGGGTAGCTTTCCGCAAGAGTCGCTCGAAATGGGACAACCCTGATGAGATGCTTACTGACCCCAGTTCCCCTCTGGTCAACGCAAACCTCAGAGTGAGTTATCTGGCCTGTCCTTCACCCCATTGCTTTTAATTTTGTAAGGATGTTAGAAGTGCTAACTTCATTCAGGACCTTCTATGTAACCCCAAGGCGTGGGATATTCTGACGCGTGAGGAGAGAGAGAGAATCCTTGCCAAGTTTCCTGATGATACGGAGATTCTGGATACTGGCACACCCAATGCCCGTCTTAATATCGCAGCGCTGCGTAACAACAATAACTTTAGAAATGACGTGGCACGGTATCAAGAGGGACTAGGCAAGGGATTCCATGACCCCGAGTGGATTCAACAGGCCCAGGCAGCGCATAGATCGCGTGAGCTAGGCTTTTATGACGAATTCATGGCCACCGACTTTGAAGAGAAATGGGACATGCCGATGCCCCAGCAACCACATACTGGATCTAAGGCGATTGGGAACGGCAGTGGCCAGACTAGCCACACTCCGGAGGCCCCAGTGAACGACGCGCCTCTCGGGTCGGAGAAGGTGGTACCGTCTGAAGATATGAAAGACCAGGGTCGAAGAACAAGTGGCACGGTAGAACCCCAACCTGCAGACATACTGCAGGAATATTCACCCAAGATCAACGTACAAGACCGAAAGGGTAACGTCGAGGACACGAATGACAGCAAACCCGGACATGCCCAACATATATCCAAAGACGAGAATAAGGGAGATCAGCTACTTGGAAGTGATAGCAAACAAGCGGGACCAGCTCAGGTGGAAGCTGCGACCCCGCAGAATTCGACAGAGTCGGGTGACCAGAAGATTGAGGATCACACGCATGACGTTAAAGTCTCGAGCACCCCGATATTGCCCGCTGTGACAGAGGGAACCGAACAACAACTTGACGAGAAAACGTCTGAGATCAATGTGACCCAGCAAGTTGATGTTATTGAGAACGCAGAAAATCAAACGGATACAAGCGTCCAAGCTCTCGTTACACCACCTCAACCTATAGAGTGTCTCGCGAAGAGGCCTCAAGAACACCAAGATGGAAATACGCCCTCGGAGGGTAAGGCGATAGAACCCCAGCAGGGCGATAAATAAGGAACCCGACGCGGTAAGACCCGAGTTGCTGCAAGAGACAGACTACTCGAACTACCAAGTACTCACAACACATGTCCACGGTCGACAGCCGTGCAAGAGAAGGGCTAAGGCGATTGCCAAGTTCTTCTATGAAAACATGATTTAAGCTGTTGCCATCTTCTAATTCCCAACATAGAATTCTAGCTTTACTTGCTAGACTAGCTGAAAACCAGGACGGATCAGGAGTGCATACGGGACGATGCGGGATAAATAGAGCTAGAAAATCATAATATTGGCCCTCTATTTTATTAGGTATGAAACTAGCTAGCTAGCTAAATTAGCTACTACAAGGATATCGGCGCAACTTGTTATTTACCGAGACGTTTCACCTCGAACGACGTCTGATGATGAGGCGCGCCCTCCCGAGATGAGGCTGGATGGTGATGATGGTATGGATTGGGAGGGAAATGAGATGGTAGCCTGAGTAAGATACCCTTAGATTTCTCATCATGAATTGGAAGCATGCTTTTCGAAAACGATATCTCGCTCGCTGCCTTGGTAGGGATCCAACGTTTCCATCCCGGGAGTTCAATACCACCCAGTTCACCATAATGCCATTATCAAATGCTCGCTGGTCTGTTGATCTGGTTTCTGGTGCTGGTGCTGGTGTAAGACCAGAAAAGGTATAGTAAACACATGATAAACTGTCTCTTGAATTTGCTGTTAACATGTACCATTCATTACTCATATCATTTATCTCTATCCATTAACACCATCTCCTCCACTCCGTCATTCTCAACTATTTTCAGGTTTTTTTTGCATCTTCCACTCACTTTCTTGAATCTAACTATCTGATACATTTTACTTTACTTTCCTCTCGCTACACATAACTAGGTACATATCTCCTATTCTTCTTCTTCATCGGCATCAGACTCAGGTCTATCACATACAGCAACAACACAAGGCTGTCTAGAGTGCCAGATGCGCCGCTCCTTGGCGCCGAGGACGGCATCCAGCATGGTCTGGGTATCAGCTCGCTCTCTCTGTCTTATCATCTCCTCTTCTTCGTCCTGGGTTCGGGCCTGGGCGTTCGTTTCGCGCTTGTCCTTCTCGGTGTCCGTCTCCCACAGCTGCGTCTCCTCGACCGAGGCGGAGATCTCGAATTCCCCACGACAGAGCGCCGTGGCGCCGATCCGCAGCTCCGTGCTGGACTTGGCGCCTAGCAGAGGAAGCGTCTGCTGTAGGGTGCCGTTCCACGCAAACTTCCGCGTGAAATCGAGCGCTACGTTGACGGGCCGGTGGCGGAGCGACGGCTGGATGCGGACTGTGGGGTATATGGGTTTGTCCGTGCGGTTCGTCACCAGTACTTTGATCTGCACGAAGTCGTCTACGAATATGGTGCTGTTCGCTGTGTCCTGAGACTGCTCTGATTGCGGCTCCTGGACTGAGATGTCGATGCCGACCTCGTCGATCTTGATGGCCTCAATCATGCGTGATGTTAGGCGTATACCGCGCAACTGGATAGTACCTTCTCTAGTCGGCCCGGACAAAGTCTTCCAAGTACCGAAAATATTTTCGAGCATCTTCTCCCGATACCAGAAAGACTCGCGATTTCCGCGCTCAATCTCCGGGGTGATTTTGCTACTACTGACGACAAATTGTCGTTGTCGGGAGGAGTTCAACGCAGGTATTGAAGCGTGCGGATCCTCGATATATATCCTCGGGACCGGGACAACGACGCGGTTGGTATTTCCGGGTAATATGTGTTCCTCTATACTGATATCTTTACCAGCTTTGAGGCGCACCTCTATATCACTCGGCCAGGCGTTTCGGAGATCTAGGAGTAGTAAACAATGATCGCCAAATGCTGCAAATTCCTCCCGCTCGCCTGATCCTATGCGATACCATAGCTGCTGTGGCACGTTGGTGTGGATGGGGAGAATATCCACTCTTGAAAGTTCAACACTAGCATTTACAGTAACGGTAAGATCTAGGCAAACCTGGCGAGTAAAGAATTGGCTCTCTATCTCCGACTGGGGCATTCCTAGGTGTGCATAGTCGACCTGTATTGTTCCACTGGTGAGTCCTGGCTTGCCAAGTATTTCGAATTCGAATGTAGCCGTCGATCCTGGTGCGATATAACGCTTAGAGTTGTCGACCTTACGAAGCCGCAGAACCTGCTTTTTCGCAAGAGTCCACTCATACTCATGCAATTCAGCAGGAGTCGCATCTCGGTTAGCTATTGCAGTGTGGAGAGGACCTTGGGTAGAATCTTGGAACGAGAAGAGTAAGAGGTCGGCTGGCGTTGTGGTGGAGATATTGTGTAACGTAACTGAAAAGGTACGTCGTTCTCCATCGAGAAGCATGATAGATGATTGTGGAAGGGAGGTTGACTTGATGAGAACAATAGGCTGGGCCTTTATTACATCCAAGGCAATACTGTCGGGCTTGATTGGTGGTCCCGGAGGTGGCAAAGCCTGGTTCTGCTTCAGTGCGCCCAAGCCAATATTCTTCACCTTCAACTCCTGATCAGGGGCCCAAGCTTGCGAAAAGATTGGAAACCTTCTCTCTCGGCACCCAAGCACCCTCACGACCGCGCCGGTGACCTTTAACGACCCTGCGCTCCGCGGGGTACCCTGGATTTTGAGTATCTGTGTGCGATAAGGTCCTATAACTGTCGATATTACTGAAGAATCAAAATCAGCACCTTCGGTGTACAGCTTCATGCTTTCGATCTCGAGATCGATCTCAAACGGATTCTGTACAACGATTCTGAAAGTCGCAGCCTCATCGGCAACGAGAGTTTGTGTGGTCGCCGACTTGTCTGCTGTTCTAAGAAATGGGTTATAGATGAAGGGGTTGACATCCTGTGAGGTGCGTGCTGTTGTTACGCCTGGTAGAACGTTCTTAGAATGCGCTATCGGTGGTCGTGTTACTGGTAAAGGATCAAGAGTGATGCCACGTATTAAGAATTCATCCCAATACTCAGCGGATAGGTGTTGCAATCCCATTCTCTGTGACAAGCTGGATGTCTTCGATATATTTGTGACTAGTCGGATTTGTTCATCTCGTGAAATCATTGGCGCCGCATTTTCCCGACGAGGACCAGGTGCGACACCACTGCCTGCTGTACGTAGCAAATCGCTAGAAAACTTGAGTACGCCATGGAAATCAGGGAGAGCCTCAGAGAAGTTAATACAAGCGCGAGCGATATTGAGCTTGACGTTTGGAAACCCAAATTGTCTTGTAGCTGACTGGCTGTTGATTCTTGAGATGACACCCTCATCACAGTCACTAGTTGAAGATGAGGCTCCTGGCCCAGTCCTAGTATCCTCGAAACCAACGACGCCATATGTCTTGCATAGTAGCCCGAGGAATGAGTCTATGCCATGCTCTATATCGCCCTCGTTGAGATCGAGCGCACCAGCACCTTTGCCCTGTCCATTGATAGCATTCAAAGCAACCAGCCCAGCGGCTGGATGAATACCTACTTCAGCAGCACCTCTAGTCCTCGCTTCAACCAGCCCTCCAATTAGTACTGATATTAATTCACGTATAACTAGTGCCTTTTTTCTGTGGTACCCTAGAATACCTAAAATGGCAGCAATACCACTTAAAATGATTGAACGATCCGCCGTTGTAAGTAGTTCAGGTGCCGACGAAGGGAAAGCTTTGAATAAGAAAGTGTTGATATGTCCTCTCGATGGTGTGATGGTAAGGCGAGGGGAACTATCGAGTATTTTTGATGGGTATTTGCCGAATACCATCACGCCGAGCGACTCTTTGCCGAGCTTGCCTTCACATAGATGAAGCGCTGTAAGGGCGTTGCAGAATCTGATAATGGTTTCTGACAGGGGAAAAGGAGGCAGCTGTTCTCCGGAGATTCTCGAATACAATCCTATGATTCTCTCAAATAGATCTGGAAGGATCACCTGGAAGTTCCGAAGGTATTTTGGCTGACTAGGATCTGCGCTCTCAGCATCAAGAGTTTTGGATGAATTGTTTGGTGTCTTCTCGTTGGGAGGCAAGCATACAGTTGGAACTTGAAATTCATGTCCCGCCCAGGCCAGCATAAGAAGACTAATGAAGATGAGTTCGAGTGCCTTGCCATGCCAGAGATGATCATTGGTGGACTTCGCAACAGTCGCACCCTCGACGAGTTCTTTTAAGGCATCCGTCCAGCGACCAGCCTGAAGATACAAAGATCCTACTACGATGGTGGCTCGCCCTTTGCCCTTATTCCTCCATTTCTCGTTCAAGCTCCCTGGCCCAAAACCTTGAACAGCTACCTTGTCTTGATTCGCTGACCTAGTAGTCTCTTCGACACCATCCAGGTGTGAACCATTCCTTCGTTCGGGACTTAAGGCTCCCAAATTTGTCCCATTCGCCGAGATATCATCGAAAGTAGTCGGCGGACTAGAGAGCCCACTCCGGACAGGGGTTGATGGTCGGGCTGAAGGGGTCGAGCTACTTGAACCGAATGGGCCCGATTTGAAAGGAGGCATTGACATGCGGACTTGGCTTCTATCTGCAGTCCCACTTGCAGATGCCGACCTCGCCACCGTCGAGACCGCAAACTGAGAATTCCTCCTCACGATCGGGTTGGTATCGTCCGAAGTCCAAGACCCGGCGGTTTGTAGCCCTGGGCGGCTTGGGGCCTGGCCGGGGGAGTCGATGGAGGTCATAGCCTCGAATGACTTGGCAAGCGTGTTCATCTCTGCCAATAAGAGAGAGGATATGTCGCACATGACCGTCTTCATCGTTGTCCGTTTGGAGTGCTCAAGCGGGGGGATGGCCTTGATGCCCTCTGGCAATGGTATTGCGGTTTCACTGGAAAGATTGTAGTCGAATATAAGCACATGATGCGTGAGCACTTTAGGGTACGCGTCCCTCAAGTCTTCCAGTTCTTGATAGAGCGTACGGATATTCCTCTCGACCATGGTAGGCGCATAGCTATTGGCAGACTGCCTCTTACTGAAGGTCGCATTCTGGAGCTCCTGCCCGTCGGCAATAGCGATGACAGCAAGCGGCTCTCGAAACAGGTCGAAGGGGGATAGGGCGAGGTGCGACGGAGGCGGCACGTATGTAATCAGATCGTAGAATATGGCACCATCAGGAAAGGCAAGGGGGGAAAACATGTCTGTCGGCCAAGGCATCAGCATTTGCGCCAGTTGCGAGCACAGCGCAGCGCTGTTTTAGAGGACAAGACGCGATAGAGACGGGGTGCTCACTTCGATTGGGGCGCCCATCGGCACTGATGTCGCGGAGCTGGACGACATGTTCCTGATGGAGCCGCTGAGCAAAGGCATCGAAGCGCTCACGCTTGATGCGGCCGATGGGCAGCACGAGAGCTCGTACCCTCGCTGGCGCGATGGGCAGCAAGGCATCCAGACTCATCCTGACATTAGTTCCCGGGCTGGGCTATATAGCACGGCACTCGGCATGCCTGCTGCTGTGGTCGTTGAGGGTCGGGAGAAACGATCGCGCCAGCCGTGGTCTGTTATCGCATTGGCAGTGTTGACGGTGTCGCACGGAGTCGGAAAGCCTATAAGGAGAGGCGAGTCCGTTTTAACTGGCAAACACACCGTGGCAGTGGATTCGGCGGCTAGGTATGTCGTTGCGCTCGGACGACGTCGGGCTATAGTGTCGTTCGACGTGGAATGCGGTGGTATACTTCAAGTTTCCTGGTCTTTTAACACGGTAGGGACTCCATCCAGCGTCCAAGCTCCCCTGAGCCTTCCAAGTTGTCAAGTGCACTTTCATGTCGCTGCATGTGGTTAAGGGAGCTAACTAGCCAATCAGGGGCATGTTTCAGCAGGTAGGTAGGTAGATGCAAGGATTCGGCTACCCTATTTAGGTAGGTAGGTACCTAGGTATAGGTAAGGTAGCTATTGGCTCCAATATCAATCAATTGCCAGTCGCAGCAATATACTCTGTAGTGTTATCCAGATATCAAACTACAATAATATTTACTTACCTACCAGGTAAGTAGGTAGATATAACATGACGATGCTAACGCGGACCACAAGAGCGTTGCATCCATCATATCTAGGAAACTATAATAAACGGCCGTGCGACTAGGTAGGCAGTATAAATCTAGGAATGCCCGGTATCCCACGGAAACCTGACGGCGGTTAGATGAGACGAATTATCTATCAACATTCGTGCCCATGCTTAACTAACCTAGTGCGACTTATACCTCGTTGCTAATTATTATATCATATCAAAAGTGAAGACATCAAGATGCCATCGAGCCTGGTAACATCGCCGTGTCATCCTCCCCAGCCCCAGCTTTGCCCTGTCTAGCTTCATTTTTCAGCTCAGTCTCAAAGATGTCGACAGCAACACTGGCCTCGACGAAATCTTCCAGCTCTTCCGTCACCGTCTTCAGCTTCTCCTTGACCGCTTCAGCGCCCTCGAACCCGACAATGTGTCGGGCCGGTGGGTTTTCATGGCCGCCAATTGCCGTCAATGCATGCACCGTTTCCGCAACCAGGCGGTCGGTGGAGGCACTCGGCAGCTTAGGGTACCTGTGCAGAATGTCCGCGTCTGACTGCTCGATGGCCGTCTCCGGGTTCAAATTCAACATGTTTGTCAACATGTCTCGCACGCTTGGCGCCGGGTTGTTCTCGCTGTCGTAATATGGTAGTGAGGGCGAGAAGACGATTTTATTAGTCAATGTCTGGATCTCCTTATGAGGTTGCACAATGGTAACTTTAATGTTAAAGGGCGCCACCTCGTAGGCCAGCGAATCGCAAAACCCTTCGAGTGCCCATGTCGCCGCCGTATACATGGGCATCCCGGGCGTGCCGATGTGTCCGCCGATGCTCGTAAGTACCATAATGTGACCAGTATGTTCGGCGCGCAACATCGGAAGAGCAGCTTTGATGAAGTTCACCTGTGAAAAGAAGATGGTTTCGAATTGGTCACGTACGAGGTTTTGGGTCACGAGCGAGGTAGAAAGCTCTTCGACCGTTCCAACCACAGCTAATTTGCGGACAAACTTGTCAGCGTGTATTGCGAGCGATGACGTACGACGCCTCGGTTTCAAATATACCTTCAGAGGTGCAGCACAGCAATATGTCGATGCGGCCAAAAACATGTTTCGCCTCGGCCACAGCGGCACCACACTGGCTCATGATACGTCCATCGCAACGTATGCTCCTTATACGATCCTTCCAGCCCTCCCTGTCTTTCCGATTGCTCTTGCACTCGTTTACGAGTTCGCGAAAGTCGGCACTGCGATCGTCATGCTCGATCTCATGGGGTGGCAGACAAGCGACGACATAATCGCCATGGATGAGCAATTGCCTAATCAGACGCACTATCAATGGTGAGAGTGAGGAGGTCAGAAACCATGTTCGCGGAGAATTGTGTGTTGCTAAGCTACTCATTAGTGAAAGCTACTTATAGACCAGGGCTAGCATTAGATTAAGTGGGAATAGTGGTACAAGTCATGTTCGTGTAATCTCATCGCTTCTTCTTTTTGGGAAAAAGATAGGGATGCAGCGCCTAATGCTACAGCGTTGGGGCAATATCGGAGGGGGGCGGAGAATAGGCTATGGTCGGATGAATGAAATCGGAGAAAGGGGGCGAGTAGGCGTCGCTTAGCTCAAAGACAGCCATCTATCTGGGGAATGACGCACGGAAGGATGCTGCAGGGACGGCATGCGAATGCCGCGCTGGTCCGGCCGAAGAAGACGACTCGGCGTGTTTCTTCTCGGACATTTCTTTGCTTTTCCTTTCGGGGCGGTATTCCAAATTAGGCGCCAATATGGGCAAAGTACGGCGACTATCAACCTCGGTTGGCTCTATACTTCAGGATCCTCGGCAGAATTGTGATATTCGACAAAAGGGATTAATTCGCTGAGGTCCTGCTCTAAACATGGCAGTACCGTGGGAATGAGAATCCGTCGAGGTGGTCATTAATAAGAGCGGAGGACAAGATGACGACTTTGTGGACGCGGTCGACTGCCGTCACGATCGCATTAAGTGAGTGCGATGATAATCTCCCCCCAACACCAGGAGCTTATAGGATCTCGTAGTAATACCATGCACATGCAGTTGGATATACAAGGTGTAGTACGACGACGCAAGACGGGCGCCGCTATAAGCAGGTGTGAAGGTAGACCTGGAAATGTCTCGTCTCGCAAACCTTATGCGCATCATTATAATGGCCTAAAACCCCCCGTATGATAATGACAACAAGATGGGGTCTTCCCCAGTACCCAATCCAGCATCTTCACCTCGGTCAACTAAGAACCCGGCAGTTGAAGTAAAGCCGTACCGGGATGGGGGCTCGGGGGACATAGTTGGCCCATTCTCAGCTTACTCGGGTTGGTGTACTTAAGTAGATAGACTACGACAAGACCTGGGCAGCAAGCAGTCCGATGATATTGTACTAATGGTAAACAGAACTCGGCTGTCCTGTCAAGTTCTGAAAGTACTGCTCGCTAATTTCTGAGTAAGTACTTAGCATAGTCGCTAACTGGCTCGGGAATAAATAACCCGCCTAAGAGATCCCCGGACTCGAGTTGCATAAAGGCACCTGGCGTTAGGTAGGTAAGGGTTCCAAGGTTCCATTTCAGGCGCGACGATGTGATGTACCTAGTTAATGCGTTGAGAGACCTGCACCCAATTCAAATCGAAGTGTCCGGACCTACCCACTTTTCGCATTGTACACACCAATAAACGCGTTTTTACTTGATACCTAACGTGTGTAAGTACTACCTATAGGTATTCTTCTTTTCTTTCTTTAAATGTTTATTTTATTAACTTAATACATAAATTTTATATGCCAAATTTAGTTTTTGCGATCTAGCCTTTCGCGATCTAGCCCTTCACGATCTCGCCCTTCGAACAAGACTTACGCGCGAAGACCTGCCTATATGTATATACTTATACTTGCCTAATGCAAGCCTACCCGTACAGCTTGATAAGTGGGGGTCTAGAGGCCTACTTAAGTACTAGGTATTGTACCAAGTAGGATTGTAATTATGTATTGTCCCGGAGGACAGGGGGAATTATTTTAATTGGGCCTATGGGTACTATCCGTCCCTACAGTATCTAGATCTAGGCATACGGACTAGCGAGGGCTCTGGAGACCTGCCCACGCAGGCCAACCTATATAAGTCTGCGTGGGCAGGTCTTCGCAGGTAGGTCTCGTTCGAAGGGTTAGGTCACGAAAATATTCGAGCCTATTCATCACACGAGTGCCAGAGACGATGCGGCTCAGAACTAGGAGATAAAAATGGTCTTACACCACAACCTTATTCACACACTCTTATTCATGTCCCTGTCGGAATTTAGTTCAAAGCTCGTGGACTCAGATGACATCTTTGATTAATAGCGATGACCCTCGTTATAAGAGGTATGAGGGCCATACAGCTGCCCTCGTGCTGTTGGGTCCTTCTAGACTTTATAGTGCTGCTAGCATCATGTACGTCGCCTGGATAGGGGCAACGACACCGTTGAAGAAGTTCTGTCGGAACTGGCTGAAGTCAAACGTCTTCGTCACATCCCGGCCAGGGAACTCGCATCGGAGACACCGCTGCACCGCATAACCATACGAGTCCCCAGCCTCCAGGTAGATCTTGTCCGTCTGGCGATTTGCTATCTCAAAGTCGTCAACTGCGGACGAACTAATACCCAGTGGCGCTGAGGGTCTATCATGTTGCTGACTCTCCTGACGAATCTGCTCAAAGGTCGTGTCGAGACAGAGTTCGATGAGGAGGATTCCAAGCCTGAAGAGCTCCTTGTTTCGGATTTGGCTGCTTTGAAAGCGCTCTGCTTCTGAAGTTGAATCTCCACGAGTCGCTGGCTGCTGCTGTACAGCGGATTTGAATATACATGCCAGGGTCGGGTGTTCAGCTAGCTGTCGTGCTGCACCGGTGCCCTCGATGAAGAGCTGGATCTCGTCTTTGCCGCCCCAGTCTTTACCCATCCAGGGAGAGCCATAGAGGTAGAGGATCGCCCATACTGCCGCGGCTGCTATTGAAAACCGTTGCTTCCTTGAGAGTGGAACCTGAGATGAAGGCTGGTGGCTCGCCTTTGACAAACCTAGAAATGACGGGAGTGAGGCGGTCTCCGTGTGTTGAGATGTAGAGGGGATCAAATCGATTAGTAGGCGGTTATTATTGGTAGCTGAGTCTGGTATGTACCCGGCACCAAGGCTTCTGGCACGTTTCATGTAATCACAGAGGCAGCGTATCTCTTGTTCCTGGCTTGGAATTGTCTGTAGCGGAGTTGGGGGAGCTAAATACTGTCAGCGGTATTGATGAGATCCTAAGGCAAGCGAAGATGAGTCGGGAGAAAAGCTGCTTACTCATGGGAACAGTGAGAGACTGTGTCGCCGAGCGTATCTTGTTGCTAGTTGAGAAGAGGCTTTTCAGTTTTTCTCGCTTGGATGGGGATGGTGCTCGAGGAACCGACGGGAGTATATTCCCACTTGTATTCGTGAGTTGCGTAGCACTACTGTTACCAGTGGTCTGAAAATTCATAGAAATGCAATGCCACTGGCTACAACCGTCTGAGGGTATGGTTAACGAGAGTTTATCCGCTGATGCGATCTTGGAAGCATGCCAATCCAGCCGAATGTTGCCTTTATGTTCTTGGCAACTGCACGTCCACCTCTTGGATAGCATCTCGTGCATTCGTCGATAATCTCGACGGGCGTTGTCGCAGTTTTGCTGGTTAAACCTAGCTTGGATCTCCTCTAGAAGCGGATTGGATTCGTCTGAAGGGATTTCGGCCTTCTCGAATATGTTTTTCAACGCGTTATTCCAGTACTGCAAGTCAGCAACTAGTTGTTCCCTCTCGCTACGACCAAAACTGCGTCGTACTCGTCGCCACTCCCAAGAAACCCGGTCCTCCGAGTCCAATGTCCACCGTGGCTTCGTCAAGAAGCAGTTAGCTATGTCACTACAGATGTAAATTTATATCTTACCTTGCCTTTCATATCTATATCCAATTTATCCATAGTTTTACGAACGCTAGCCTCCATGTTGTCTATAATGGCTATAAATTCACCACACTTCGACTTGGAATAGAGTCCGTTAAGGTGCTGCTCGAGTTCCACCCTCGTAGGGTTCACTAGACCGATGTTTCGAAGCGTCACATCAAGCTGCTCTTGCTGAACAAACATGTGACTGCGAATCGTGTTCAGCGTTGATTCATACCTCCAATAGTTCTTTCCTGGTTCAAGGCACCTCTTGTAGTTATCAAAAGCATAGAGGAGAAGAGGAATTCCTCCCAATACAAGACCGGCAACCTCCATGGCTGTCTTATGGGGGTATATTGCAATTGAGAGACCAGACACATTGCTCAATAGCAGTGTCGGTGAGTTTTGATGACCTGTCGCACCGAGCGCTGGGGTGAGGTAAGCGAACAGATATCAGAGCTAGGTACTTAATGAGAACCTATAGGTGCTGGAAGCGGGGGTAAGCAAGAAATGTGGCTGAAGTTCTTCAATAACCAATAGAGTAAAAGGTTATCAGCGCAGACACTGCATATCCCCGCTTCCTCGCCCATGGAAGCGGTTGGGGGGTGTTTTTTTATACCACAACTTGGTGCTAGGCCCTCGGCATCACCCACGATACACACCGCAAAGGAGATATAGTGGTTTTGTTTATATGGAAGATGTTTTCTTAGGATTCGCTCTGAATGGCCTCAATTCACAGTGTGTCCAGCGACAATGCTGACTTGGAGCCAGCAGGTCAGATTGCGAGCGGGAAAAGTATCCATGAAACCTTCGTTCGATGTCTTGACCAATATAGGAGCCTCACATTTCAAATTCTAGACAGGGAGAATTCAGAAACAGGAGTGGAGGATGAAGTTGATCTCGATCGTCTAATGGATGAGTTTGGTAGGCTGAGGATATGGGGCGAACAGACAAAAGCCTCACTTGCAGATAAAGCAAGGGCTTCTCTGGGCGACTTTCTCCGAAATGAAGAAAGGCTAAATAAAGAAATCACGGAAGCTTTAGCACAGCTCGAGACACAGCTATCCCTAGGTGAGTCATCGTTCTCCATGCTAATCTTAAGCTGATAACCGACCAATATAGCTGTGTCAGTCGCGAAGGAAACTGGCCAGCAACATTCAGGCTTAGATGGCAACATTTCCGATAGAATGGTATCAGATAGTGACTACTCGTCACAGAGCGGATCAGAAGATAATGTCGATCGGGGGAACAGACGACCGAAAGTATCCAAACTATCAATTATAGTATCACACATATTTGAACATATCCGGTTACTCTACCACTTCGGGTCCTTACTCCGCCGTCCAGGATTGAAGGGAAGATACTTAAGGCATAACGATTCTAACAACCTAGACACAGCGACTCTCTTCGATACTTGGCATGTTGAGGAGAAGCTTCGTCGATGGTCCCGACAGGAGGGAGAGGGAATTATTGTATTGCCTGAAGAGGAGGAGGTTGCGACAGTGCAGAAAATATCCGAAAGGGAAGCAGGTGAATCGCCCAAGAGCCTCCATTATGTCCTCTCTCAACGGTTCGCGAAAGCCAATGCTCAGAGACGAGAGCAGCTGAAATATTGGTCCAACCATCCTTACCAACTACATCGTCCCCAAGAGCCTAAGATGGATAAGACTAAAGGGAAAGCTCTTAAATCTGCGATCAAAAAGCGGTCGAAGAAAGGCGATGCCTTAACCGAAGACGACGTTTCAACAATACAACCCGAGTCAAAAGGGCCCAAGTCGGAGAAGTCAAGATCTACTGCAGCAGCCAGTTTTTCAACAGTAGCAGAATCTGCCCTGTTAGAATCGGGGACGGAGACTGGTAAAGCTCGAACAATCTATGCCGAGTCAGTCGTGGCTGGGAAATGGTCGGCTCGAGTACCCCCGCCGCCTAAACACGCGACAGCCATTGACGGACCCGAGCAATATGAGTGTCCATACTGCCACATGAACCTGGATTGGGGACTAGTGAACGACCGACTAGCTTGGAAGTGAGCGACAGCCCCCCATATTCATGTTTTATTACTAATTGCTCTTTTAAAGGCGGCATGTATTCCGTGACCTTCGCCCATATTCATGCACTTTCGCCGATTGTTCGAACCCTAACAAACTTTATACAACACGCCAGTTAGTCCCCTGGAGTCATTATTTCCCCCTTTTGGGAGGTTGCGGGCCTCATTACTCCTGCATACTCCCGAACCATGAGCTGAAATCTTACTCTTTTCGGTAATTACTAACTCCAGCGTGTAAACAGCGAGTGGAAATATCATGAGATGCAGATTCATCGTCGCAGCTGGATTTGTCATGAGTGTAACTTAGGATTGGAGCAGAAACATGAACTCGTTCAGCATCTACGTGACAGCCATCCAGGCAATTGGACAGACCGCCAACTCTCAATCATCCTAGAAATGAGTGAAAGACCCATGGAAGAGTCGGTGATTCTTCCGTGTTTACTCTGCAAGAGTGAATTATCATTGGCTAAGTTACTCGACCATCTCGCAGCACATATGGAAGAAATATCTCTCTTCGTCTTACCAAACAATTCGGAAGTAGATGATGACACCAACTCTAACAATGTAATGGGGACAGACACTCAAGAAAGTGGCGATAAAAGGGAGACATCTCCGCTGAGTAGCCTTCAGTTCTCAGATATTGCGCGATCTGACCGTGACGCGCTCGAGGGCGAGGGCTCGATTCCTTACGTTCAATCACCAACCGAGAGTCTAAGTGATGGGGTCAATGTGGTTACTAATGAGGAAACCGGTTCTCGTACGTCTGTCCCGTCGCTCGACTTGATCCTTGGTAAGCTACTCGATGTCGTGTCCGGTACTAGGATGCTGCGAACAACCCTCTTCAGGCCGGAAATTGAGTATATATGTGTGAAAGCAAAGGATATCTTCATGTCACAGCCAGTATTACTAGAAATAGAAGCACCGTTAAAGGTAAGCTTCCGATTAAATTCCTTTTGAAATCCCTGTCTCTCCTAACTGGTACATTTCAGATATGCGGCGATATACGAGGGCAAGAATACGATCTGTTACAATTATTTAAGCAATGTGGATTCCCTCCAGAAGCAAACTACTTGTTTATGGGTAACTACGCTGGTGAACCTCTATCTGGGGTGATAACCATATGCCTCCTCTTCGTATACAAGATAAAGTACCCCGAGAACTTTTTCCTTTTACGAGGCAGTCAAGAAGTTAAGGGGTTAACGCCGAGTTGGATAACTTCTGAAGAAGACATGAATCTGTGGAAAGTCATAAATGACGTGTTCTGCTGTTTGCCTTTTGCTGCTATTGTCGATGAAAGAATATTTGTCGTCCACGCAGGCTTAAGCCCAGATCTACATTCGATGGAGCAGTTCAGATCTGTCGCGCGACCGACTAATGTGAGCGAGACTCGTATTTGCGTAGCTGTTTTTGCTTGAAAATGCTGACTTAATGACTAGGTACCTGACGATAGTTGGCTTTCCCATCTTATTCAAGCCAATCCTCACCAAGACGTCACGGGATGGGCCAATGAAGACACACCGAACTCGTGGGAATTTGGGCCAGATGTTGTTTCAAAATTCCTGCTGAAACATGATCTAGACCTCATATGCAGAGGACACCAAATAGTAAAAGACGGCTACGAGTTTTCGCGAAAAGGCAACTTGTCACTGTCTCTAGCGTCCAGGGACATGGCGACACATTCGATTTTAGTGTGGGTGCTGTCATGTCTGTCGATGAATCCCTCATTTGCTCCTTTCAGGTAATTCTCTGTTTTCATTCGTTTCAAGTTTGTATTTTGGGGTGGAGGGCTTATAACACCATAGATAATATCGCCCAACCCGTGGTTACGCCATTCAATATTGACGAATGACCCAGAGAGTCAACAGCCAGAGAGTCCAGAGCCAGAGAATCCACAGCTAGACGATCCAGGGCTAGAAAGCTCCCAGCCAAAGGGTAATATTCGGAAGGTTTACAAACGGCTTTTCAAGAGATCGGGTCGGTAACGGTTGGTAACGGTCGGTAAATGGGGTTCACAGCGATTGAGAAATACTAGTACCCCTCCCTGGGGGTATGGTTTGGGCTTCTCGAGCTTCGACTCGGTCCTCGCCCTAATGCTCGGGAATGGTATGATACGGGCCTAAAATAGGAAAGGGTATTTGTTTGAATCACTCGGCAGGGATCGATAGTAGATTGGTTCAATCAACTTGTATTGAGGGGGCGTGAGCGCTTAGGCCTAGTTACTACGTACGCGTTGTACTTGGTCAAGCCGCCCAAACTCATGCCCAACCGATGTCGTGATACAGAGGGATATCAGGACCCGGAGGTCCTGCGCCACGCCCGAGGGGCCTCGAAGCAACCGTCGTTGCTTGTCGAAAATAACCAGAGTTGCAATCGCAGCGAATCCGCACTTGGCGTAGTGTCCAAGGTGCGGACGAGAGGCATCCTACGCTGGTCGAAACGTGACCACAGATAGGCCCCTGGCGTCGGTGCATATGCCAGTCAGCGCAAATCGAAAAACTAAGGAAAGGTGTCTCACACGTCAGGAGAACAGCCTCACCGATCTTCACAACTACATACGAGTGGTAAAGTGTGATGAAGAGGAAGAGATTCACCACGAGGTGTTGCGGACGAAAACAGCGTTAGGGGAAAGTGGCGCGCTAGCCGGAGCCCCTGACTGATTAAAAATCTTCATCTTTTTCTTGAACGAAGTACTCCTGAGAGATTTGATCATGGCCTAAGCATTCTACGCGTATGTCATGTGCTTATAGGTCCATATTCTCCAGGTCCTTTATGGTTACTCGTACAGAATTCGTAGTAGGTAGGTGATCTAGCAATACCCCTGTATCTAACAGATGATTTGGGGAATTGATTCCCTAGAATCACGTGACCATGATCTAGTGCTACAGCCTGGTCGGTGCGTGGGTGACGAGGAAGAAGGCAGAGTTACTAAAACAGCTCGGCGCCGCAAAGGAAGAGGAAGCGGACCAGGGTAAGCTCGTAGAGAAGCTCAGGAAGGCCATCGACGGCGAACTGAGGTTTGACTATCTAGTAACAGGTGGGTGGTCTCTGAAGGCATCTCAAGAGGCTGCTCGTCTTCTGGGACCCGAGCATGTCAATGTCGCAGCCGACGCCCGATCGATGAACGACGGCAAATTTGGCAACCCCCGAGGAAAGCACATGGAAACTATCGAAAGACGCTGCGTTTGTGTACTACTGTGACAACGGTGTCGAGTTCCCCAACTTCCCAGAAGTCCTCGCACCGAAAGATAACGGCACGGGCCCTATCGTTGTCGCCGACATGTCCTCAAATATACTATCGAGGAAGGTCTCCGTCAAGAACTTCTCGCTTGTGTTCTTTGGCGCACAGAACAACCTAGGTTCAACTGGTGTCACCGTGGTCATCATCAAGAAGAGCCTGTTGCCACCAAACACTCCTCAGCCCTCCCCTGCTCTAATGCGGAAGCTGGGTCTACCCATCCCGCCAGTGATTCTTACCGATGAAACAATAGCGAAGAACAACTGCTTATACAATACGCTAAGCATATTTGAGTATGCGTCCAAACGCTCTATGCAATATAATGCATTACTAATTATATTCAGTGTTTACGTAGCTGGCCAAGTCTTGAAGAAGCTGCTCAAGACCTTCCCAGATAAGGCCAGTGGCCAAGAAGCCGTCTCAAATAAAAAAGCGACCCTCATATACGAGGCACTCGAGGCGCACCCTGATGTCTATAGAATCGTGCCAGACAAGTTGGCGGCATAAGGGCCAGCAATTGTGCGTATTTCTTAGACTGCTTTCTCCTGCTTTGACAAGTTTCAGAGTACAAGCTTTCTTTTTGGGGCCGAGACAGCGACTAGAAGTTTCTAAAACCCTCGCAAATCACGTTCGAAACGGCAATAACTGACTCTGAGGGTTCCAGACAATTCGATACCCCTTGCTGGCGCTGAGAAGCTGGCAAAGTTTCTACTAGAATTTGCCAAGGCATAAGATGCATCCTTGTCCACTACTGTAGGGTGGGAGTGTAATCAAGGAGGCGTGTACAGAGTACTACTGTAAGAGAAACCCAGACAGTGTAGAGGACAATCTGCATGGCGGCTCAACGGCGTTCGGTGCGGAAGAAAATGGCATATAAATGGGGGCTTGGAGAAGATTTAAGTAAGTACAATATTTATGTGCTTACTATAGGAAAGACGCGACGATCAGTGCGTATTAGGGACCCCTCACAGAATATTAGGTCTCTTACTCCAATATATCAACAAGATCAAGGTCGACATTACCTATTCACAGAACTGCATTGGGTGCTTGCTCGTGCAACCACATTCGCTTTTGACCACATGACGGAATGCAGCGACTGGCTTTTAGCATTTTCTTCCGTGTCCCTTCGCATCGGTCCATCCATGTTTTTCGTCTCTGACACACGCCCACAGTTCTCTAATCTCATGCAGCCATCTCTTCTTTCAACCAAGCAGGAATCTCAGGGATCCGATCCCACCCATCGAGATACGACTCCTTGGCAACGCCTTCGCCAGAGGGCTTGGCGTAGATAGCCGAGACGTACCACACCGTCTCACCCTCGCGTATCGTGCTTTGCAGCGTCGGAATCACGGTGCGGCTCTCGACAAGATTCGAGTTCGGGTCAGCATTGACGAGCATAGCCGCGCGCTCCTTGTGCCCCCCTTGCGCATTCTTCGCGGTCGTCGCGTCCTGGGGTTCTAGGGCCCTGATCCCCACGGCACCCTTCGAGACGGCGAAAGCGCCTCCCGCCCCGCTAGCCCACCCCTCCGGTGTCGCGAGGTCGTAGTTCCCGACGATTCGCGGCTGGGTGCCTTCGCATTTGGTGGCATCGTACAGATCCAGATATCGACCGTCGGACGTCCGGGTGTTGCAGATCGCGAATGCTCCGTCGGCTGTCTTGAGGGTGCGGGAGCCCGCATTCTCGATCCGGTGGGCGCGAAGGTGCCAGTTGGGCGTTTCGTGGGACGGAGGTATAAGAGTGGTGCGGATCGTTACGTCGGGGAATGGCTTCCATATTGAGACCAACACGGGCGTGCTCCCTGTTTCGGAATCTTTGGACGGTCGCTGCTCGAGCCCTGAGTACTCCGATAGTCGGCGCGTCTTCCAGTACTCGCCGCCGTCATCCGAGAGCCCCAGCTGTGAGGCCAGGGCATACTGCTCGAGTGTGAAGAGGCCTGGGGGCACGGAGTATGCATATGCGCTGCTGTACGCGAAGGCACCGTATTTCGCGTGTGTTCCTTTCATTGGGTAGCTGCAGGCTTGCCCTGAGGATAGGAGCATGCAGTGCCCGCCGAGATAGCTGGGATCGGCATTAGAGAGCACTCTCATGGCTAGGAGTAGTGAGTTGGTGGGAATCACCTCATAATGTGACCAGGGTGCTTCAGCTCTTTGACCTTGGGGATCACGTCTCCGTGATACTCTTCCTCCGAGGTCCAAAAAGGGTGGTCTGCTGGCACAGCAAGGCAAATAAAGGCTAAACATGCCCAATACTAATCCATTAGCTCTCGGTTAACTGGAGAGGTTCATGGCAGACCTACCGGACTTCCTGGGCTATTATAGTTCTCTGCCATCTATGTCTCTTTTTAACACGGCACCTCATTTCAAATTAGAGCAGGTCTTCACTTACATACATATTCGGGTACGAGTACCCGATAGTCAGCGTACCACTCGGACTCCAGATGTCGGGTTGTGTCTGCCACCATCGCAGGTGCCGGAGCACAATGCCCTTCACCATGCCCCAGGTAAGTGGTTTAGGGAGCTCAACTCCCGCATATGCCAGAGCTCCCCAGAATGAGACCATAGCAAATCTATAGCCCACGCTTCGGCCAAAAGGCAATGAGCGTCCTGTGCGAAGAGTTCAGATGTGCTACTTAGTATGCTATGATGCTAGCTACTCACCTTCTTTGTCATAGTAGTGGACTAAGTCGAGAGCTACTACTTGGGCACGCTTTCTGAATTCCTCGGCTCGCTCTGGCTCGTCTTCACCAGCAAGTTTCGCATATAGCAGTTGCAAGAAGTGGATCGCAAAACTAGAAGAATAGTAGTCCATTTCTACGCATGCCCATTAGAATTTCCACATAAAACACTCAGCAATGAGGGAACTTACGGTGAATCCCCTCTGGGCCATCGTTGGACCAGCCATCCCCGCGATAGAAGGTGTTTAGATGCTCGATGTCGTTGTCCAGCCTCTCTTGGGAGAACTTGCCTCCATTTCTCTTGAGGCCGAGGTTCGCGAAGACTCGGAACCATAACCAGTTAGTGTTAGGCATGCTGCTTGCTGTTAGGAAACATTCTAGTATAATGTACCAGGCTCCGTGTGGTGCACGTACTTTTTCTCGTTTATCGAGTTGCCCAACCATTTCTCAACATTCACTCTGTCCTTTTCACTGAACGATTGCCAGATCACAGGGGCTACGGCGAGTGCATAACCTAAGTTCTCATCAGCTTTTATCGCATCGCCCAGATGGTTAAACTAGCATACCTAAGGGACACATCTCAACCATCCTTTGATCATTATCACGCGGGTAGCCCCAAAACTCAGGGCTTTCGGGATCGGTTCCGGACTTGATACCCTCAATCCACCATTCGGTGCCATGATACTCTCCCCCGCCATCGAGGAGGCAAGCCAGACCCCAGAGCGGTCGACATATGCCTTCGACTTCCGACGCTGTCTGGTCAAACCGAACCGCCGTGGCACCAGGGACTCTGACTCTGGCTTTCGACGGCGAGAAGAACGGCTCCAAGGGATCGAGCAATGTCCGCAGCAGCTCCTGTACAGATGCGCGATCGGTGATTTTGACCCTTGAGAAGGGGTGAACCCCATTATATCCGAGAACGAGGCCAGTCTGAGACCCCATGGCAAGTATGCACTAACACAATGAACAAGGAATCGGTATTTGTTGTCTCAAGCGCCAATGGGATGAGCGAAAGCAAGGAGAGAAGTAAAATTGAAAAAAGTACTATTTATTACTACAAGATCTAGGATATACCTTTCACACAATCCCCCCAAACTATTTGCCTAAGCCCCATGGTTGCAATCTGTTGCCTCATTCATAGGCCGTTCTGCATCGAAAGTGAGGGGTGTTATAACTGGTGGGGTGTAGAGGTCTGGCGGCTAATATGATGGATGTTGAGCCTGCCAATTGCGTAGTGGCATTGACTCGGCTTACATTGTAGCGAGGCGGGTAGGGGTGATAGATCAAGAGGAGAGAGTGATTACTTAAGCTTATACTACTTATCTAGTAGTTGCATTGGCAACTTGACTCTCTTGAAATACTATATTCCACGCTCGATTCGCGTATAGAACGAAAGAGATACCATCAATCACTATGTGTCTGTGGTCCAATTGAGGTCCCATGCCCTTGCTTTCAACTTACTGTCGTGCTTCCGCCTTAGGTAGTATGCCGACATCTTATTCAGCGGGAAAACAGCTGTAGAACGCCACGGTGTCCTTGTTGTATACCTACCTACTTATTGACCCAGCTTGCGATTTGAACACGATGGTAACGAGAGATAGAGGTATCATGCAGGCTAAAACTTTCAGCCTCAGGTTCAAACAGCTATGCAGACCCCGGAGAACGGTCCTCATGTGAAGCCGCCGCCGACTTACTACGCTGGCGTCTTGGCTTGCGCCTCTGACGTTTTAGACCGACAATCGGTGAGTCGGAGAAGTTGGCGACCGGGATTCACTCCAGTTCCGGGGGTGGTTGGGGAAATGCGGGGGATCCCAGCTCCGTTTCTTCCTCCTGAGTCCAGACTAACTAGAAACTTAGGAATACAAGGTATATGCTCCGGAGGTATACCGGCATTCTCTTCTAGCTTGATCATATCGAGTACCTAGTATGAATTATTTAGATTTGGCGCGTTCCTGAGTTTATATTCTACTCGAAATTGAAACCACCGCGTCCAGAAATTTTGTTGTTGGGTTGTGATAAGACAAGAACAATGGCTAATCCTACCCCTCGGAAACTATGGGAGCACCCGAATCCTAAAAGCACCCAGCTATGGGGGTTCATGCAACTAATCAACCAGAAGTATCACTTGAACCTAACAGTGAGACCTCCTACTCGAACAATAATTCACTAAGCACATCTAACAGTCTTAGACCTATCAAGATATCTACCAATTCTCTGTGAATAAGCGGTCCGAGTTCTATGATGAAGTTTTTAAGAACGGTCGCCTTATCCACACGGGCTCCTATACCCAGGTTGTCGACGAGAGGAAATCCGTTGATAGCATCCCACGCTGGTTCGAAGGGGTACATCTTAACTGGGCTGAGAATGTGCTTTGGTCGCGAAGCACGACCGATCCATCAGACCACAGGGGTAAAGAAGGGAAAGAAGACGACAAGATCGCATTAACCGAGGTCAGAGAAGGTGTAACGGAAGTGAGACATGTCACATGGGCGACTCTCAGAAGGATAGCGGCAAATTATGCTGCTGCGCTTTATACGGCCGGTGTTAGACGCGGCGACCGAATTGTCATCGTGGGTGGGAACAGCGTTGACACGCTGGCTGTGTTCCTCGGTACAAGCTGGTTGGGGGCTATGTTTAGCAGCAGCTCTACGGACATGGGCGTGCAAGGAATACTACAGAGGACAGTTCAAGTCAACCCTAAGGTATGCAGACACTGGTTTTACCATTATAGAGTTCCCCTCTTTCTGACTGGAATAGTACATATTCATGGACGATGCCGCGCTATATAATGGTAAGCGACTCGACTTGCGCCAGAAGATGGCAGAGGTTGTGGCCGGAATGAAGGACTGCAGCAATTTCCGTGGCATGGTATCTATCCGTCGATTCCATGATGCTCTAGACGTCAGCAACATTCCCAAGACACAGACATTAGATGCGTTCCTCGATAACCGCCAACAGATCGTACCCCCGATCGAGAGGATTGCCTTCCATGAACCGTTCCTTATCTGCTACTCTTCGGGTACTACTGGTATACCAAAGGCGATAGTGCACTCTGTCGGTGGCGTGATCGTGAATATGATAAAAGAAGGTCGTCTTAACGAAGATTCGAACCCGGATGTCGTTTCGTTACAGTACACAACAACAGGCTGGATTATGTACCTAGCGAGCGTTGGACAACTACTAGGGGGAGCTAGGGTTATACTCTATGACGGATCGCCATTCCAACCGGATCTACAATCTTTCATTAAACTCGTTGGAGACCAGAAAGTAACGCGGCTTGGAATCAGTCCTCGGTGGATGCACGAAATTGCCCAGGCGGGCATTTCTCCCAGAGAAATAACGGACCTCTCAAGCTTGAAAATGGTAACGTCGACCGGGATGGTGCTGTCGAATCAGCTATTTGAATGGTTCTACGATAAAGGCTTTCCTTCACATGTTCATCTGGCCAATTTGTCTGGAGGAACAGATATTGTAAGTATTACATTGTTGTTCACAAACTTCCCCCTTACTAACGTGGTTCCCTAGGCTGGCTGCTTCGCCCTTTCAAACCCCTTGACCCCCGTTTACGTTGGGGGCACCCAAGGCCCATCCCTCGGCATCGATGTACAGTTATATGACTCTCTTTTGCCGCCGGGACCAGGAGAGCCTGTTCCAGACGGAACACCGGGCGAACTAGTCGCAACCAAGTCTTTCCCCAACGTCCCAGTGTACCTCTGGGGTGACAAGGAGCCAGCGGCGCGCCTGGAACCAAATACCACTCATCATATTTCGCCCGCTACGATCACGTCTGGGCACATGGAGACTTCTGCGTATATCACCCCATTACCAAGAACTTGACCTTCCTCGGCCGCGCAGACGGCGTCCTGAACCCCAGCGGCGTGCGCTTTGGGTCGGCAGAGATATATTCCGTCATCGAGCGCAACTTTGCCGACCAAATCGCAGATTCTATCTGCGTCGGCCAGCGACGACCGCAAGATAATGACGAAAGCGTGATGCTGTTCCTGCTCATGCGACCCGGCCACAAATTCAACCAGCAGCTCGTCCGAGATGTCAAGGAGGCGATTAAGAAGGAGATGACGAAGCGCCACGTGCCGAAATATATCTTCGAAACTCCTGAAATACCTGTAAGCTTTTCCCATCATCTACGTTGCCCAAGCATATTCTATGAATGATACTGATATCCATACGTTCCAGACCACGGTAAATCTCAAGAAGGTTGAGCTCCCCGTGAAGCAAATTGTTTCCGGTCACATCATCAAGCCCAGTGGTACCTTACTTAATCCCCAGAGTTTGGATTACTACTATCAGTTTGCCAAGGTCGAGGAGTTAGTTCCCCCGAAGGAGAAGCTTTAGAGCTGTGCAATGTAGTCTATATGAGCGCAAACATAGAGTAACCGCGTAATGGATTAAGGGAAGTTGATTGCAAGCGTTTATGTAGAGCGTTGCTAAATTTAGCACAACGAGGTTGTTTTTACATTTTGGAGATTTAGTCAGCTATTATACATCGAAGTAAATTCGTTTCAAGGGGTATATTTTCGAAACAAAGGACATGGTGCACGCTCATCATCCAAAAGCGTCTCTTCTCCTATGTTTTTGACTCGGGGTGTTTCCCACCATGAACTCCATACCTCCAACCCATATATCCTAGCATGCCAGCAACACTACCGGTACCGACTGATCCCACAGCGGCAGCCCAGCGAACTGGCCTCTTGAGGAGCACGGTTGCGGCGAGTCCAGCGGCCATGCCCCCGTAGGTCCAGTCATCCGTCTCAAGCTGTCCCTTGCTCTCAAGTAACCTCCAGGAGCGATCTTGCCACTCGATTTCCTCTCGTCCCCACATTCGGCCGACGAGGCCAACTGAGACGATCCCTATCGTCCAAAGCGTACTCACTCCGGCCGTTCGGAGATACAGCTGGGAACGGGGGACCGTAAGCGTGCTTGACGGAGTGGTTTTGCGAAACCGCTGAACAGCCTCCCGTGCCCCGACGATGCCGGCCCCGATGATCGTGCCTGTGGTGATGGCCCGCGTCTCAACGTGCGTTGTGAGGATCGTCCGGGCTAATGGCTGGTCCTCTGCATATGCTGGGTGTGGGAAGTACCGCGACATTGTAACGGCGATGATAATTCCTTGGTGATGGTTGAAAGAGAACTAACTGCGACGGCAAGTCTCGTGGCGAAACCTTGAAAAGCAATCACTTGACTGGTGAGAAACGACAGATATAGATGAGCTGATAATCTACCGTTTAAGGCAATTGCTAGAAAGATACTAGGCCTAACAGAGGTGAAGTCGGGGCTTGAGAACAAGAGATCCCTCAAAACATTTATGCTTTTCTCATTACTTGTTTGTTATATAGGTAGGTAGTAGTAGAAATACTAGTATATGCTCGTCTTTGGGCATCATTACTTACCATGACGTCCCGTAAGACTTGATTTCCTCATTTTGCTAATGAGTGAGGCGGAGGAACTCGAGATCCGTCGACGATTAAATAGACTCGCATTCTGTTACCAAACGCGAGGTGGGCTGGGCTTGCCGGGTACATCAGCCGACCCATCCGTCACGTATTCTCGGGAGGTATCTCATGTTATCTACCTACCTGGCCTATTATTACTAACATTAGCGCACTTAACACTGCTTTATTGTGCCCCGCGACCCGAAGACCAGAACTGTGTGGGTCGGACTGGATCTTCCACGCATGACAGTATTATCGGACAATAATCGGATACAGTATCTTTAATCCCCTTGCCCCCTTGCCACCCTTGCTTCCTCGCCTGCTGATGAAGCGTTGTTCTCGTGAGGCCATGCAACTAGGGTCCCGCAGCTCTGGCGTGAAGCAGCCTAACCCGTCAGACTGGTTGGCTGTCTCCCAATGCCGAAGCCTGGTTAGTACTGTACATTTGTAGATAAGTTGATTTGGTCATCAGACAGTAGTACCAACCGTCTCCTCGCACTACACGTAGTACGTGAAGGTACTGTACACGTTTTTATGTGATACTGCAGCGGCCCCTATTGCTGACTACAGGTAAGTAGGCAAGTTTCAATATAGGCTCATATCGATCCCTTCAATGGATGACCTCTTGCGATCGATTAGGGTTAGGGGTTACCTAGTTACAGTAGTGTTGCTCGCCAACGTTGAACGTTCCCGGGGACAATGTTGTGACAGCAAAGGGTGGAGTTATGATGATGTAGGGATGTAAGTAGAGGTACCTCAGTATATCCCCGGTGGTATTGCCTATCCTGGTGTGTGTTGGCGGCGTATCAGTTGAAAATAGGACGTCCAGTCCGGTGACGCTAGGTACTACTCATCGTTGTTATCTGAGTACCTTACTAAAATGTACCTATTGTAGGCTATTTGCTTTAATGCTGGATGTCCAGATACGGTCAACGGTAGGGGGAAAAGAATGCTACTTAGACATTGTCTAAAGCGTTCCTACCTCTTAGACATGGAGAGCCAATTAGAGTCCTGCAACTCTCGATGACGATCTTTGGCCCTGTACCGAGGCACATGTAAGCCCTGTTTACCTAGTCCCATTGTTAATACCTACTTGTTAGGGAGCCTGACAGAGTTCACTCCATGTGTGCGTAATGTATGTATGTAGGTATGTTACCTGCAGTGCCTTAGGTAGTATTGGGTAACCCGTAGGTACATAGACGGCTAACTGTAGTCCGTAGGTCGGCACCTACATGGACGCTGTAGACACCACAAGTCACCGCTATGGCGTCTGCCACATGTACCTAGAATGTGGGTGGGTACCACCTACTGTACTCGCCTGCCTTGTACCGGATTCACCACCTACCTAAACTAAAGGCAATTTGCTTTCCTATCGTGCTGAATCCGTGGTGCTAGACTATGCGTACCAGTAGCTACGTCCACTTACATCTGTCAGTCGTCCCGATTCTTCTCGATTAGTAACCTCCTAGCGGCACAGTCCGATTGCACGTCCTAACATCAACTGTCCGGTTCTCCTTCCGCAGGCGAAGAAAGGAAAGAAAAATACACACAAAGCCAGATCAACAAGTAACATCCGCCACGCAAAATCCCATCTGAGAATATCGACGTCTCCGTTCCCTGTTCTACTTTTCCCGGTATATCCCCTAGCTCGACGTTTAAGCTTAGTCGGCTCATGGCCCACCGCAGGACATGCAGTTAGCCATACCAACCCATCATTAGCATCGTCATCATCCATCCGTCAAGTCACCGACGCTTCCAACGCCCACGCCCACGCCCACGCCCATACGCACGTCTGCGCCCACGTTTGTCTACACCTTAGCTATCTGCGCACTCCAAGCTAAATATCAACCTTTTGCTCCCGCCTCTGAACCCAACCCTCACGTCCGACTCGCCCT
The DNA here is from genome assembly GCA_003426235.1 of Xylaria polymorpha. Taxonomy (NCBI): domain Eukaryota; kingdom Fungi; phylum Ascomycota; class Sordariomycetes; order Xylariales; family Xylariaceae; genus Xylaria; species Xylaria polymorpha. The sequence goes on along the minus strand of NQIM01000032.1, from coordinate 109,157 downwards.
GTATCTGTCAACGTCGCTGCGGGAGTCCCGAGACTAGCCCGCAGTCAACTAGGTCGAAGTGGCAGACCGAAACCCCCAGTCTCCGGTATCAAGTACCCCGGACACCTCCGACGACCCATCCACTCCGCACTCCCCTCGGAATCCCGCTGGCATAGTCCTTCCAGCTCCGGACGCGGCTCCTGCTTCCTCGAGCCGGCTTGACAGCCAACCTCGTGCCCGCTTTCTCACCACTTCCCAACCTCAGCAGGAGCAGCAACGTTTTAACTCGTCCTCGGTGCCACGCCAGATCTTGGGGAGAAGGCGGCGTACATCCGGTGACGATAGCAACACCATCACATCGGAAACCTCGCTTTCCGGATCTTCAGCTTCTGAGGCTATACTTTCAGATCCCCCCCAGAGGAAACGCAGACGGGCCGAGGTTACTATGTTGACGGACACAGATGGTTCAGGAACAGCTAACGGCAAATCGCGGGCCTATGCTAATGGCAAATCCAATCAACGACTCCCAGCGACTCCTGCCGCAAATGGAACTTATAAATTAGGCTCTGCTACTAATGGAACGTCAAAGCCACGAACCCCCGAGAGATATTTTGGCCATGATCGCGAGGAAGTTACTAGAATCCTCATACAGGCTCTTTCGGATATGGGGTATCACGCGGCAGCCCAAGATGTTAGTCGAGCCAGCGGATACGAGCTTGAAAGCCCAACTGTTGCGTCCTTCAGAACGGCTATTCTCGACGGGCTTTGGGTTGAGGCGGAGGAACTCCTGGATGGTGCTGTGTTGTCTAGCGAGACTAGAGGTCATAGTAGCCACGGTTTGGTGATCACGAGCGGTGCAGATCGAAATGTCATGAAATTTTGGATACGTCAACAGAAATACCTCGAACTCCTAGAACGAAAAGAGCACGGTCAAGCATTGATGGTACTTAGAAACGAGCTAACGTCGCTATACCAAAACACCCAGAAACTTCATTTTCTCTCTGGACTGATAATGTGCCAATCTATGGAGGAACTCCGATCAAAGGCTAGTTGGGATGGGGCCAATGGGCAATCAAGACAAACCCTGCTCTCTGAGCTCTCAAGTGAGTTTCCCACAAACATAGTTCTTTCTCGATGCGTGAGCTGACCTGATTTTTTTTAGAATGTGTATCTCCTTCGGTCATGCTTCCCGAGCATCGACTGGCCCACCTATTACACCAGGTTAAGGAGGCTCAGATAACGGGATGCCCTTGGCATTCCAGCGACGTACCTCCATCCCTTTATTCTGATCATATTTGCAACCGGTCGGACTTTCCTACCGAAACAGTTCTTGAGCTTGATGATCATGCCGGTGAGGTTTGGCAGGTGATTTTCTCGCACGATGGGACTAAGCTGGCTAGCTGTGGTGAGGACAAACAAGTCATCATCTGGGAGGTCCCGTCGTTTAAGATCCTTTATTCTTTGAAAGACCATGATGACGGGGTGGGCAATGTTGCTTGGAGCTGGGATGATTCGATGCTGGTAACTTGCAGCCGAGATCGCTACGCACGGTTATGGGATGTTGCTGTGAGGCTGTTTGCTTTCGTGAAGTCATGATCTGAGCTAACAATGTATTAGACTGGCAAGTGCATTCGACAACTATATCGGTTTGAGGAGCCAGTCAGCAGCTGTATCTGGGCCCCGGATAATAAGTCGTTTATAACCGGCTCGCTGGATAAGGTTGGCAGTTTAATTCAATGGGATCTTGCCGGGGAAAGAGTTTGCGATTGGAGGGGTCCTCAGCGTATCGAAGAATTAGCGCTCTCACCCAATGGTCGCTGGCTCGTGGCAATGGATTGTGAAAAGCACATACACGTCTACAACTTCGAGTCAAAAGAGTTTGAGTATAAGCTGGATCTAAAGGCTCGGTTAACATCTCTCAGTATCAGCCAGAACTCGAGACACCTATTGGTGAATCAGACAAATGGTCTTGCACAACTCATAGATCTGGTTCATCGAGTCCCGGTCCAGAACTATACAGGTCACATAGGTGGAGAGTTTGTGATAAGGGCGTCACTAGGCGGTGCTCACGAAATGTTTGTGATCAGCGGTAGTGAAGGTAAGTAAGCCACGATAGAGAAACCGGGATGCATTGACTGATTAGCTTAGATGGGTCTATCTACATCTGGAACAAATCCTCGGGGCAGTGCGTTCAAAAATTACCAGCTCATAGTCCGAGGTGTAACTCGGTTTCGTGGTGCCCGACGAACCCCCAAATATTTGCCTCTTGTGGCGACGATGGAAAGATCAAAATGTGCGTTGGTCTCATTCACCCAAGGTTCTAGTATTGAACACTGTTGCTAAACTTTTCTAGATGGTCTAATGATAACTGGCGGCGGAATCACGTCGAAACACTCCAGCGGCAACACGCGGCGAGCCGGAGTTTAAACATTTGATCGAAAGATTGTTCTTTGTTACTACGCGTCGAGTAACGACAAATTGAAGAAGGCACATTTTGCAAAGCAACTTAGGCTTGGCGAGCCCCGTCAGCGGTATTGTTTTTATGAACCCTTTGGGGGGCTTGTGGTTAAAGGCGCTTGCTGGAATGCGAGCCGATTCTGTGATAGGAACGGGCTGGTTGAGTTACACTATGAACTCCATGCATGATAGACCAGGTGTTACAGGAGTTGTATACATGAAACTTATCCCTGGGGTTCGCGACGCGTCTCCTTTAAGTCATCTAGTATTTATTATAAGATATCACATAGCGAGACATGGAAATGGAACTATCTATTTCCAAAAGACTATTCTACTCCCTCCACATCAACTACTGTGCTGCGCAGGCTTGACCTTTTTGGACGTGTACCAAGTAGGTACCAGGCAACAGGATAAAAGACCCGTAGCTCTAAATCCCTCGTCAGCAGTTTTGTGGTTTATGAGCTATTGGTCTAGGCAGCGGTATTTCCTGGCGTTGCCTACATTTATATAGCTATATCAGTCTTATAGGTAGGTAGGTGACTGCAGTTGGGAAGCATTACGTATGCTGCCCAGGGTGCAGATGTGGGTAGCGGGTACTACCCACACTGGTTACCAACAAGAGCCTGCCAGGTGAACAAATGCTCAAGCCACCGCCGCCATTGGGGAGGGGTTGGGGGGTTTGCGGGTGGTGTGCGTGCTGTGTGCTGTACTCCGGACTATACCCAGGCAGGCTAGGTAGGCCTATAAGAAGCCTATAAGTGTGGCTGGCGAGAGAGGGCGCCACCGCATATCGAGCTGCCGCTTGGCACAAATACCTACTTGGCCGTCTGTCAGGCGGTATACAAGACTCCTGATTCTTTGGTCTTGCGATTCAAAATAATATACATCAGAGCGTTCCACAGACAACGCTGTTTCTTGCCTTTCCTCTCCCTTGTTCCTTATCCCTTTTCCGATAACACATTCGAATCTTGTGGACTGTGTCCGCCTTCTTAATACGATTGCTGCACACATCCGCATCCGACTGCCTGTCTGTCTCGTTATCAGAGAGACGCTGACAAGCACAGCTTAACTAAGTTCTCTTAACATCGCGTTTTGCTACAACTGTATATCCCTCCCAAAACCAGCCGCTGCGCCCCTATACGAACCTACTCCAGTGCTACGACTATCGCCAGCACTTCAAGATAGCGACTCCTAGTCGGACCTCCTGCTTCTCAGATTTGACCCCTGGCGCAAGACACCAAAGATGGCCGATTCTTCGAACGCAGTGGGTGGTATTTCGGATCCTGCGTTGATCAAGTGCGTCGTCTCGTGCTCCCAAGCACCGAATCTGTTGCGGTATCCCAACTGACCTCGAAGTCTAGGCTCGTCAACAAACTCCAGGATGTGTTTTCCACCGTTGGCGTCAACAACCCCATCGACTTGCCGCAGATCGTCGTCGTAGGAAGTCAGTCTAGCGGAAAGAGTTCGGTGCTCGAGAACATCGTCGGCCGAGACTTGTAGGTCGCAACCCCCCGTTGGCGCCCCTTGATGCTATCACGACTTACACCACCCCCTATAGTCTACCACGAGGCTCCGGTATCGTAACGAGACGTCCCCTCGTTCTCCAGTTGATCAACCGACCGGCCTCAGCCCAACCGAATGGCGTCCAGCCAGACGTCGCCAACTCGACCGATAAGGCCGCCAACGCCGATGAGTGGGGCGAGTTTCTACATATTCCCGGCCAGAAGTTCTTCGACTTCAATAAGATTAGGGACGAGATCAGCAGGGAAACAGAGGCTAAGGTCGGCCGGAATTCGGGCATTTCACCGGCCCCCATCAACCTCCGCGTCTACTCACCTAACGTCCTGACGCTGACGCTGGTTGACTTGCCGGGTCTGACTAAGGTCCCTGTTGGCGACCAACCTCGCGACATCGAGAGGCAAATCAGAGACATGGTCCTCAAGTACATCCAGAAATCTAACGCCATCGTCCTCGCCGTCACCTCTGCAAACATTGATCTTGCCAATTCTGATGGTCTCAAGCTCGCCAGAGATGTTGACCCCGAAGGTCAAAGAACGATCGGTGTCTTAACAAAGGTGGACTTGATGGATGAGGGTACTGATGTGGTTGACATTCTGGCTGGCCGTATAATTCCCTTGAGACTAGGGTACGTCCCGGTTGTGAACAGAGGTCAACGCGATATCGACAACAAAAAGCCCATATCCCAGTCCCTAGAGTCGGAAAAGGCCTTTTTCGATAACCACAGGGCTTATCGAAATAAGAGCTCTTACTGTGGTACTCCTTATCTTGCGAGAAAACTGAATATGATCTTGATGATGCACATCAAACAAACCTTGCCGGATATCAAGGCACGAATTTCCAGCTCGTTACAGAAGTACAGTGCCGAGCTCGAAGGCCTGGGCCCATCGATGCTAGGCAATAGTGCAAATGTCGTTCTCAACATTATCACAGAGTTTACCAAAGAGTGGCAATCCGTTCTGGATGGTAACAACGGCGAGCTATCAAGCTCTGAGTTGTCTGGTGGTGCGCGAATTAGCTTCGTGTTCCACGAATTATACTCCAACGGTGTAAAGGCAGTTGATCCTTTCGATGTCAACAAGGATGTCGATATAAGGACAATCCTATACAACTCCTCCGGTTCCTCTCCCGCCCTCTTTGTAGGCACAGCCGCTTTCGAAGTAATTGTCAAGAAAGAGATTAAGCGGTTAGAGGATCCCAGCCTGAAGTGTGTATCGCTCGTCTACGATGAGTTGGTTCGTATCTTAAACCAACTACTATCTAAGCAGCTTTACCGGAGGTATCCAGCACTAAAGGAGAAGCTACACGGCACGGTCATTTCTTTCTTCAAAAAGTCCATGGACCCCACCAACAAGCTCGTTAAAGATCTTGTTGCCATGGAAGCTTGCTATATTAACACTGGCCATCCCGATTTCCTTAACGGCCATAGGGCTATGGCAATGGTCAACGAGCGTTATAATAGTAAGCCTGTGCAAGTCGACCCCAAGACCGGCAAGCCGCTGCCTGCTTCAGCTACACCAGCTCGCGCTGCCAGTCCGTCTTTGGATGGCAACCTAGACAACAACTCCGGCTTCTTTGGCAGCTTCTTCGCCGCCAAGAACAAGAAGAAGGCTGCTGCGATGGAAGCACCGCCACCGATGCTCAAGGCATCCGGAACTCTCTCAGAACGGGAGAATATTGAGGTCGAAGTCATTAGTACGTTGAGGCCAGCACTTTATTGATAGTTCTATGACTAATATTTACGCAGAGCTTCTCATCTCTTCATACTTCAATATTGTCAAGAGGACCATGATCGACATGGTACCTAAAGCCATCATGCTAAACCTCGTTCAGTATGTCAAGTATTGTATCATGCAAGCAAACTCGTTACTAATCTATTTTTTCAGGTACACCAAGGATGAGATGCAAAAAGAGTTACTTGAAGGCATGTACCGAGGCGACAACCCCGACGAGCTACTGAAGGAGAGTGACTATACCGTCCGGCGGCGAAAAGAGTGCCAACAGATGGTTGAATCACTTGGTAAGGCCAGCGAGATTGTCGGCCAGGTACAGTAGAAACGTAATGATGCGTAAATTGGTCCCGGGACTATGCTCTTCATCCACACTAATTACGCATTTGGGGTGCTGATTTCAGAAAAGTCATCTCTCTTAAAGCCAGGCAGTGTTGGGGCAACACGGGGAGGAGCGCCGTCGTCGGCCAGGCGTTGGAGAGACTTCGCCTTCCATACGATATCTGTAGGTAGAAGGGGCATGGATGGTCGGGTGTAACGTTCTAAACACTTAAGGCGCTATATGCTTCTACTATTGGTCTTACCGAGTTAATCGCACCTGAATTCCCGTCGTCTTCCGGTACTGTTTTAGACGTCTATCAGCAAAGAGAATGGCCACTCGGCAAGTAAGGACGGAAGCAATAGTGAGGCTACGATGAGATATAACATAATACGAGAATGATTAATTTGATTTTTTTGGACTTCAGTTGACTTCGTAAACCACAACTCTTCTATAGTGGTTGCGCTGTGTCTTTATTCAATAACGTACTTACTAAATACCGAATGATAAATATACTAAGTACTTAAGGCGAAGATTTCTTTCCAACAGTCATATAACGCCCATCATCACTATTCGATGTTATATACGATTTCATAATTTTGGCTTTAATTTTAATGCTAAACCACCCTTCTCCACGTAAAAATCCCGATCCCTGGAGAACCCAAACCACTGCTTCAGCGCTTCCTCGCCGCCCTCGCCCAGTCCCAGCGGATATGCCTCGTAACCACTCCCCGGCACCCCAGCGCCCTGGCCCTGGACGCTCTGATCCTTAGCCGTCTCGTCAACGGCCAGACACGGCGTCTCGCGCAACGCGACAGACGGCCTCTGATCGCCCTCGCGCGACGGGTCGTTCTCGAGCTCGCCGTACTCGAGTACCGGCAAGCAGCACGCATCTGTGCCATCGAAGACCCGCTCCCACTTGCTGCGCGTCTTCGTCTTGAAAGTCGCCTCGAACGCGGCCCTCATTTCCGGCCAGGTGCTGCGGTCCAATCGCGTCTTGTCCCATCCTTTGTCCGCGAGCCCGAGACCCTTCAACAGCGCTGCGTAGAATTGTGGCTCTAACGCCCCGACTGACATGTATTTCCCGTCCCGCGTCTCGTAGATATCGTAGAACGGACATCCCCCCGTCGAGCTGGTTTTCACCTCGTGGTTGGTCTCCCATCGGCGTCTTGCGCAGAAGCGTGGGAAGGTGGCGAGGTAGTTCGCCCCGTCGACCATGTTTGCTTCGACGACTTGGCCCTTCCCTGTGCGCTGGCGCGCGATCGCCGCCAGCAGGATCCCCTGGAATAACACCGCGCCGCCCCCGGCGAAGTCGCCTAGGATGTTGATGGGCGGGTGCGGCTTGGCGTTGCGCCGCCCGAGCATCGAGAGAACGCCTGATACGGCGAGGTAGTTGATGTCACTGTGAGATTCCAGGGTTAAGAGTTACTCCTTATATAGCAAAGCAATCGACCTTTTTTATAAATTCGGTGTTTCGAGAGTATTTATAAATACTTACTGCCCCGCCATCGCCGCATACTTGCTATCCCGCCGAAACCCCGTCATACGTCCGTAGATGAGCCGCGGGTTGACCTGCGCCAGCACGTCTGGGCCGAGGCCGAGCTTCTCGAGCACGCCGGGCCGGAACGGGTCGATGATCACGTCGGCCGTCTTGGCCAGTTCCTTGACCAGCGCCACGCCGCTGGATGATTTCAGATCTACCGCTATCGACGCCTTGTGCCGTGTCAGATTGTCTGCTCCCGGCGGCGCCGAGACGCCTGGCGCGTGTGTCTGCCCTGCTATCGCGCGGTCTATGCGTAGCACGCTGGCGCCTGCGTCTGCGAGGAGCAGGCCTGCAAAGGGGCCTTTTTCATGTTAGTATGTAGTTATGTTATGTGGCCAAAAGTATATAGGTTAGGTAAGTATGTAGAGAACCCACCGGGTGCAAGCCCGGCGAACTCTAGGACTTTGAGTCCTTCCAACGGAGGCGGGCCAACCATCCTAACGTCTAAAGTTAAGTTGGACGAGCGAGCTATGATTGGGATTGCATGTACAATGAATATTATTTATGTCTCAATGATTAGTTGTATTAGGTACCGTACACCGGAATAGCGAGGGTACGGTAAATAGTCTCATCATATCCATGGCGTCGTGTCATTGTTAAACCACCAGGGGGTCAACATTGGATCAAAGAACCGAGGCTCTCCGCATACGATGTACTAGGTAGGTATCTTTCGGGGAGTCTATATATCAACTGAGGGTAGCCCCCCCTAGCTTACCTGAGGTTAAGGTGGACCGGTACATCTCTGCCGAGTCTACATATAAGCTGAGGGTAGCCCCCCCATGCTTACCTGAGGTTATCCGTGCACAGAGTACCTACGGGAAGTGGACTGGTACATCGCCGCCCAGCAGTTTATATACAGATTTAAAGTCGCTCTTCGGCGCCAGGCGGCTACGCCGCGAAAACCACAATTTTGCNTTTCTTTTTAAATTCTTTGACCTCCGGGGGGGCATGCGCTCCGCGCCGACCCCCACTCCGGAAAGAAAGCGAATATATTGTTGTCTTGATCCGCCGTTCGCCCTACAGGCTCACCAGGCTCGCTATCTTTTAGGTGCCGTAAACGGTTTAGCCAAGTATCGGTTGGCACGTGATTAGGTATTTTGAGTGGAGTTACCCTCAGGTCAGCTAGGGGGGGCTACCCTCAGTTTGTCTGATCTCTCAGCTGCAGCGAAGCAGATGAAGAAGATGTGTATGCCGTATCGGCTGCTGATTTGCGCCCACTTCACGATGCGTATCGCATCTATACTAGGTACCACGCGAAGCATCCCAGCTAGCTGTGGTATTACCAGGGTTTGGAGATCAAGCTCCCCTGTCCGTCGAGAGCTCACGGAGAAGGATGCCTGTCTGGGCCTGCCAAGCAATCCTGGCGGTCTAGAAGCCTACTATAGGACTGGAAAATGTGGCGATCCCTCCCCCCAAACCAGGCAGACCGAGCGGTTATCTCTCGAGACCAGATGCCTAAGTAGCTCACTCGATCGTGGTCGACAAGCGCGAGACAAGGCCGTCCGTCGAATGAGAATGGCTGACCTAGCCGCTTGGCGTACTTTCCGCAATAAGGAGGTATCTTCAATTGAATATCTTATCCCTGAAATGTCGTGCCGTGTGAGCCAACCTGGTAAAAAGCGAGATAACAGTGCTGTAGATACACGCTTTTGCGAGCATACTTACGGTTTCCAGGATAGTGGTCACCCGAAGCTCAAGAGCAAATTGCTCATCTACGTATCGAGCTGCATGATTCATCATCCCGTAATGCTGTACTGCTACGCCAGATGATATCTGAACGTTTAACAATTCTGCCAGCTTGCCTAGCGTACGGCTTATCGGTCGGATGCTGCCGGCAATTACATGGAGAACTAACCTCATAGGTGGATCGAATACTGTAGCGCTGGGTTAGACCATTTTCAACACGCCTCTTTTTTCAACGCGTACCTAGCTGAGACCTACCTAGATTCTTGGCCTCAACCAAGCGTCAGCCTCCAGATGAAATATCCCAACCGCGTTAGGAATGTGAATAACTTGACATGACGCCGTCATTGCTATGGTACCTACAGGATACTATTGTTTAATTTAGAGAAGAGTCTTGGTACCACGACGGAATCAAGCGGGATTGTTGTATTACAGAAGGATAATATGGGGGGTTGCAGTCGTTAGCACGGAGTCACATCGTATAAGAATAATAATCTCCGATCAAGGGAAGTATGCCTCGAGATATAGTGCGTGCCCAGCCTTCACCTGCACAAAAAGGCACCTAGCTCACTTACACCTTAGCACAAATCAGATATAAGGCCGCATTGACATTGCCGCGGTGCGCTCTTCACGAGGAGGGCAATGTGGGATAGCTGCAGCAAGCATGCAGATAAGTCAATTGGGTCGGCGGGACCACACATCATGAAAAAATAAAAAAAAAAAAACCAGCTCACGATTCGCACCAGCCGTGATATCCATCTTGGCATACACCTGCCTGCCTGCCTACCTATCTGCTCGTCCGCACAGCGAGCAGAGTAGCAGAGCAGAGCGGGAATGGGTTTCCCCTGCCAAGCTCGCCCATCGTGGGGTTTCTTAGCGATCCCACTAGATCCCCTGTCGTCGCGCGCTCTAATACCACAACGGAAGCTGTTTTGGTTATCATTTCGCTGCCATGCCCGCATAATATGCCTGCGTGAGCATGGGGGGGAGGACGAGGGAGTAGGTACCCAATCCTTGCCGAGCGAGATATGCGTGATTCCGAGCTTCAGTTGCGTCGTTGCGCCGTTAGACGGGCTTCCCCCCCCAAGTACAAAATATCGTGGCCGTCCCGCCTCTCCCATCATGATTTTTGGTGACACGCCTTGCTCCTCGAGTCCGCCTTTTGCGCTCGTTCCCTTCCTTTTGGCTCCTTCTCCCTGCTTCACTGGTCTTTGCTGTCGTCTGTCGTAGGTAGGCTCTGATTCATCATGGTTCGCAGCGGCTTCGTGCTGTCGCTGCTTGCCAGCGCGGGAGGCTTCCTCTCGTCCGAGGCCAAGAAGATTCCGCAGGCGAAGCAAGTCGCTGGTAGCTATGTGGTTGAATTTGAGGACTCTCAGGTATATATATCTCTTCAACCCTACTTCTTGTTGTGCTGTTCTGACTGTGTATGGTTTAAAGGATGCATCCGACTTTTACAATCGCATTGGCTCGAAGGCAGAAACGCGCAGTGAGTATACGATTTCTCTTGATAGAATGGACGCGAGGAAGTGTTGTTTTGGGTCGCTATATTGCCCCTAAATACCTGTATCCCCATTGAATGATAGATTACACTGATTACTCTGAGAATCATCATTGACTTACAATTCTGCAGTGAACTTCGATTCCTCTATTTTCAAGGGTGTGTCGATTCAGTTCCATGACAAGGAGACCGCGGACCAAGAGGCTGCAGCACTCGAAGAACTGGCGAGCGTCAAGCGTGTCTGGCCCAACCGAATCTACGACCTCCCCAAGGACAAAGTTGTGTGGACGGGCAAGAGCAAGGATGCGGGCGCTGCCAATGCTCTCATCAAGAGGCAATCTAACAACGACACCTTCTCACCCCATCTGATGACACAGGTGGACAAGCTCCGAGCCAAGGGCATTATCGGCAAGGGTATCAAAATTGGTGTTATTGACACTGGTATTGACTACACGCACCCGGCGCTTGGAGGGTGCTTTGGACCCGGCTGCCTGGTCTCCTACGGCTACGATATCGTCGGCGACAACTACGATGGCTTCAACACTCCTGTTCCTGATGCTGAGTAAGTCGATGTTAAAGGAACTTTAAATGGGATACTGTGGACATCAAGTAGCTAATATTCAACGCAGTCCCTATGATGGATGCGCCGGTCACGGTAGTCACGTCAGTGGTATCATCGCAGCGCAGGCCAATGACTACGGATTCACAGGTGCCGCCCCTGGTGTCACCCTCGGCATGTATCGAGTCTTTGGCTGCACAGGAAGCGCTGCCAACGATGTTCTGATCGAGGCATATCTACGAGCTTTCGAAGACGGCTCGAACATCATCACCGCGTCTATTGGAGGCTCTTCGGGATGGAGCGAGGATCCCTGGGCCGTTGTCGTTTCGCGAATCGTCGAGGCTGGTGTGCCCTGCACCGTGTCCGCCGGTAACGCCGGCGACGCGGGCTTGTTCTACGCTAGCACGGCGTCGAACGGCAAGCGTGTTACTTCGGTCGCTTCCATCGATAACTGGGTTACACCTATCTTATTGATCGACTCGTCTTTCAGCGTTGATGGCGCTGCCGCCGAGACCTTTGGCTACGTCGTGGGTGATCCATCTGGCTGGGCTGGTGTCAAGCTCCCCTTGTGGGCTCCAAGCTTTGATATCACTGATCCCGCTACGGGTTGCACCGCGTTCCCAGCCGACACGCCAGACCTCTCTGATAAGATTGTCCTCATCCGCCGTGGTACCTGCACTTTTGTTCAGAAAGCCACAAACGCTGCCAGCTTTGGCGCCAAATACGTATTGTTCTACAACAACGTTCCGGCTGGTGCCTCAGGCCCTTCGGTATCCGAAGTCACCGCTATCAAGGCTGTTGGCATGGTAAGTCTCGCTCGCTTGGGTGGATGTTGGCTACATATTACTGACTTCGACTATAGACTCTTGCATCTCACGGCGAGGCATGGGTGAAGGCTCTTGCTGCTGGCTCCGAGGTCGTACTGGATATGGTTGACCCTGAGACCGCCCCTGTCTCGTAAGAAGTTTCCCGCATCTTTAATGGTTATGTCACTAACATGATGTAGTCTGGTTACTGCCGATAACACCCTCACTGGTGGGTCTGCTAGCACTTTCACCACATGGAACCCGACTTTCGAAATGGATGTGAAGCCCCAAATCGCATCACCTGGCGGCAACATCTTGTCGACTTGGCCACAAACGCTTGGCTCTTACGCCGTCATTTCTGGTACATCGATGGCTTGCCCTCTCGTTGCCGGTATCTACGCTCTTATTGCCGACGTCCGCGGTACCTTCGACCCTGCCACCCTAGAAGCTCTCATCGCTTCTACGGCGAACCCACGATTGTATAACGCCGGCAGTGGAAACAGTAACGTTAAGGCCGCCGTGGCACAGGTCGGAGCTGGTCTTGTTCAGGCCTACGATGCTGCCTACGCCACCACCTTGCTCAGCAAGTCGTACCTCGCGTTCAATGACACCGACAACCTTCAGAAGACCTTGAAATTTTCCGTCAAGAACTTGGGTAAAAAGGCAGTGACTTATAAGCTGGGCTCTGTTGGCGCGACTACTGGCTACACCTTCTCCGACTCTATTTACCCTGATCCGTTCCCCGGATTGCAGGTGTCTGCTGAGTATGCCAGCATCAGATTGAGCAGCTCCTCAATTACTGTGCGCCCCGGCGCCAGTGCCGAGGTCTCCGTGACCGTGACACCTCCCAAGCTAGATGGTACCCGCCTTCCCGTCTATTCAGGCTACATTACCCTGAACGGAACCAACGGCGAGAACCTCTCGCTCCCATACAACGGCGTCGTGGGTAGCTTGCACAACACCCGAGTCCTAGACACCGGCTACCTCTCCATCTCGACCGATGGGGCCCTGAACCCCGTGACTGGCAACGCGTCCTTCGTGCTCTCCAAGGACCCTACTGCCGCCGTCACTCTACCCGTCGCCGTCGCGCTGATGGCCTTTGGCTCGCCCCGCATCAGCATCAAGCTGTTGCAGGTCAGCGGCACGAAGACGAAGAACCTCGGTGATATCTTCGGCTCGCCGTACGACTACGCCTCTCGCGACACCTACCCCGCCGGCTTCGACGGCCGTCTGGCCAATGGCTCCTATGCTCCCGCCGGCGATTACAAGTTCTCGATCGAGGCTCTCCATATCTTTGGTAACGCCAAGAAGTCAAAAGAGTGGGATGTTGCTGAGTCGGCGCCGTTTACGGTCCGTTATGGATAATCGTAGGCTAAATTGACCTATCGAGACTCGAGGTGGCTGAAGAAGGGGTTTGTAATTGTCTCAGCCGATGTTTACATAATATTATAAATATGAGACATGTTTAATGACTAAAGTAAACACCACACTTTGGCTTCTCCTCCCGTGCTACCATGATTTACCCGCTTGTGACGCCAACTGCTACCCTAGATGTGCTCCAGTCCGTCTCAGTATAGATACATATGTCCCCAGTTCGACATCGATAAAAGCCAGGCCATACACTTAGCACGACGGTCTATTGTCTTTTATTGCCTGTTCGTTTTCTTTCGTTACCATATACCTATTTGTTGTACGTAATACGGGTGTTTGCAAACAACCTTGGGACTATTCTACCAAATAGCAAAACCCCGGTAAGACCACTGTCAGCTGTCGGTGTACAACTTTAGGTTACAATATGCATATGCTATACTTATGCTTCAATCGGGATATTGGACAACACCCCTCCAAAAATGCATTTTGAAGCTGGAAGAATCCCGTCTAGACCGGGGACCCTCAGTCCTCAGTCCATTAATCCACAATTCACAATCCTATCCTTGTTGCCGATCAGTCGGTCGGTCGCATTTCTAATTCTCGATCCAAATCTGTTAACTAGGCCACGCCCTTCACGTCCACAATCATTCCATTCATTCGCAGAGGTTACATCGTCTCGACAAGATGCTAGGCTCCCAATGGCGGCGCATCACCATCTCTGCACTGCGGCAGGGATCTACAGCTGCACGATCCAGCCCTCTCGACAGACTACTGCCCCTGCACACTCAATCGAGAAGCTTTCTAGCAACAGAGAACATGTCCATGTCCATGTCCATGCCCCGGTCCCGCGAGACGAGAACCTGCACAATGCGATATTCGACCGCGTCAACCCCGCCTGATGCCGCTCTACCCGAGAAGCCCGACTACCTCAACGATGCAGAGTCGGCCATCTGGGACAAGCTGGTTGCGGAGTTTGCGCCGACACAGCTGCTGGTCCAAGACATTTCCGGTGGCTGTGGCTCCATGTATGGAATCGAGATCACGTCAGACAAGTTCCGCGGCGTAAACATGTTGAAGCAGCAGCGAATGGTCAACGATCTGCTTCGTGATGAGATGAAGGGTTGGCATGGCGTCCAGTTGCGCACACGAATTCCGTGATAGTGGCCGCGTGAGACGAGAGAAGGCTGATGTTATCGGCCTCACGATTTGGTGCTGTTGGAGGGGGCCATTGGAGCGGGGGAAGCCATCAGCAATTCACCACATTTCACCTTCCAAACCGCATGCATACGGCTTACGCTATACAAAGTCTCTTTAATACCTGCAGCTCGTGCAAACCCGCAAAAGAGAAACCAGAAAAGAACAGAGAGCTGGACCGCATCCTGGGTTCCGGGATACCACAACCACACTGTACAGTATTACACGCCTACTACCGTTCCTATTGTACAACAATGTATTTAGACTGGAACGCTGAGCCCGAATTTGGAGCCTTGAACATTCTCAGAAGTACTTTATGACCACATTGAGCTTAAGTGTTGCTCTCGCGCGAATTGTGGCATCATTAGAACCCCCCGCATAACGCCTCAGCCACTTATCAATGGGCCGTGATACTTCAGGCCCTCTCACAATGTATCGAACCATACCTTCACTTTGGACTTTCGTATTAGATCAGCGATACCATGGACAACACGCCCACTGCCAATGTAGTAATTAATGCCATCGCTCATTTTCGGGAAGTGTCAAATACCATGACCAGGAAATATTGGGCACAGGTCCTTCTCTGCCCTCACTCCCGTAACAGTGCTGTGGGGTAGGGAGAAAGAAGCATATCATTGGGGTTCCTCAAGATGACCACAGCGTGGTATCACAACTCGATGTTGGTCCAGGAGACCCGCATGGCATGCGATAACTTCGGCGAACCGCAAACAATCCATTATTCTAGGATTCATGCACGGGTCCTAAAGTTTTCAGCTAGTCCTCAAAGATGTTGGTTCTACATCTCGAGGTCTATTTGCTGGCAGAGAGAATCTAGATGTCTCGGTAACTACTGACACTTTTGAGAGGCTACATGTCAAGTGGCTTACTATTTGAGAAGGCTACCTGTATGGTTCGGATTTCGACAGCAGCCGGCGGATCCCGTTCGGTTGTGTCACCATGAAAGCGGTGTGTGAATGAGACAGCCGCAAGACTCGCCGGGTGTAGGCCATTCCGGTGTAGACAAGATCAAAACGAGAAAGTGATTTATCAATAAAGGTGCTCGAATCCGGCCTACCAGATCTCGATACCTATTACGGCTAAGCATGCCTCATTTCCCATGAGGTCATACACTCTTTCGGACCTGTCTCCGCCCTCTAACACGATTCTAACGTAGGTAGTATAAGCCGCATTTTCTCCAGCTTACCGCGACTAGCTCATGGATCGTCAGCGCCACAGTTATATTAAACCCTAGTGAAGTCTTGTGCTACAAAGTCGGCTTCACGAACATCAATAGACGTTGCCAGTTATGCAAACATGCGAGACACTGTAAGGGTCGTCAGACACACCAGCCACTCCTGTAGCACTTCCCAACGCCTAATCGCGAGACCGGAGATAGATCGAGTGGCCCATCCATCCAACAACTAGCTAGCTTCACGCAATTTACACCCCAAGGAAGCAACCAAATAACCTAGCTGAATACTTCTAGGATATCATCGTATGGTATCACATGCAAACAATTGGTCATTACAAGGAGTCAATTCACAAGCGTTTAAGGCGATCGGCCAATACTACTATGGAGTCAATTGAATACCAAAGGGGAAGGTATATAAATAGCACAGTAAAACAATTGACTGCCTAGGTACTCTTGGCTAAGTCAAGGAAACCACTCCATCGGTATTGCCTCAATAGCCGCATAAAAACGACCCTCCGCTCCGTCACTCTAAAATCCAGTGTTGTATTTTCACAGGACACCCAGCATTTTTAGACGGCCTAGGTACTCGGTGGAGGGAGGTAGATTTCAACCCCAGCTCCGGCTTCGCATAAAGCATCATCCGCATATACTAGGTAGCATGCTCCAGGTCTCAACGCCGCTCCGGATGCCCTGGTTCCCGTCATCATTCTTTATAGACTGTTTCAGTATCTCAACAGATGGTGGTCAAGTAGTATAGCATAGTGCCTATTATCTACTCAATTCGAGTCTCAAAATGATTTCTCTTTTTTCTTTTTGACGCGAATGACATAAGAATAAAATCAATAAACATCCTGCACATGCATTATAATAAGATTCATATGCGTGTGACAGTAAACCTAGGACAGGAACCTTGAAAGGCTTGTTGTTTTATACAGCCAACCCCTGTTGACATGGCATGCCGGCTTTGTCCCGGGGATTCGGCACCCCTTCACCGGAAGGTTTTCCGATGCTAGCGAACGAATCAGGTGTCGAAGATTTCCACCCTCGTCTATCTTAGGGACTCGTTTGATAATCTTCGCTAGCAGTAGCGGGACGGCCTCTAGCTAAGGATTCGTTAAAAAATTCCGCGGCCTAAGTACCTGAATTTATCATTTAGTAGCGTATTACATTACGGTACCGAAAATTCTACTGATGTCTTAGATTCAGTCCCCTGCATGATAGCATGCTCAAAATTTGATTACTGAACATATTTGAGACATGAAGAGCCCTCGAAAATGCCCTGCAGCAGAATCTAGAGTAGATTGACTTGACCCGCTGATGTCATGAACGGCTGGGATGAGCTTTGAAGCTAGTAGCTAGCAGAGAGATAGAGAGCTTTCCAGAGTCCAGGGGGGTGGGTGCGGAAGGAAGAGCCGAACACGCGATATTCACGATCCCACTATCAAGCCAGTAGCTTTCAGACCACCCTACCCCGTCATTTTAGACTAATGTATAATGTATATACTTAACTAGGTACCTAGGTATTCGTACATAGAACAGCCCTGTGGCGCGCCGAAGGCTAATCGGGTCGAGTAGCGACAACGCCACAAACGAGAGCTATGTCATGGAACAGCCGCACCCATCTTCGCTGCCAAGCGATACCCTAGATGTTAGCCTTGCTGAGCAAAGCTGGCTCTTCTTATTGATATCTAGCTAGCATCCATGGCATACAGGACCTGGCAGCAGAAGGGATACTTAGGAAAAAGAAAAATGCACTGCCCCCCCCCCCTCCCGTGCGTACACGGCGATTATGCTCGTTGCTCAACATTAGGTATAGCGTCAGGATGTGTTAACCCTGCTGAGATGGAGCCACCGCACTTCCTGCTACGCGGGGGGACGCTCGTCGTTCCGCCCGAACTTTCCATATCGTGCTACTACTATGTAAACTTGTTTGTTCCTGGAGACAGGCTGAGATATGTTATTAGACACCCATGGGGGGGCACGCCCGGGCTCGGGCCTATAAAGCAGACGAATGCCTCAACCATTAGTTAAGTCTGATTTGTATTAAGACTGCACACTAGCAACAGGACCTCTTCTTATATCCCACCGTCGAAAACCGCTACGATTTACCGCGCAAACATGGTCTCCGTCGCAGTCGAGCCGCCGGCGCAAGTACAGAGGCGGACGGTTCTCTATCCTCCGCTGGTCGTCTCCTGTCGCAACAACCAGTATACCTTCTACCAAATTGTGCTCGTAGACTCCCACGGGCAGATCGTCGAGTCAGATGACCTCCTCCAAGGCACGCTGTCAGCGTCTCCGCAGCTGCTAGAGAGCGCTTCGGGGAGCAGTCGAACCCCGAAGGACTACGCCGTCTTCCCCGACCTCGTCATCAATAGATCGGGGACTTATACGATCCAGATCAACGCCTACCAGATAGACTACGAGTCTATGCCTCCCACCACATATCATGCGGGCGTGGTCGCTACCCGAAGTATTAGGGTTCGCTCTTCGTCCGTTGCTACGGAACGACCATGTAAGCTATCTCTGCGTGATCTGATTAGGTTTTTTGACTATCACACACTAATCCCTATTCTGCATCTAGCAAGCTCCGAAGCAAGGTTATTGGACAGGTTGGCCCAGGCTGGTTTCCCTATCCCATAAGCTCGACCACCAGGCGGTGAATGAAGGAAAAGCCAAGTCGAAAAGAAGGGCATTTTGGCGGCGAGGTTTAGGGCGATACATGGATTGATTGATTGATTGATTAGAGCTAGAGAGAGAGTGGGAAAAAAAGGAATGGGCAAGTGTCTATATTACCCATGGACCCCTTTGGAACCCCTCAATGGGTTATTTTAGAGAGTTTATCGGTTGGGCCTACTACTTTCGGCCTTATCGATTTTCTTTTGTACCTTGGAAAAGCTCGTATTAGACAGATGAGACGCGAATTTATACTAATAGATTGAACCTCACGATATTGTTGGCAGAGTTTCCCGTCCTACGTCCGCTGCTTGAGCTACCCATCTTGGATGTGATGATGATGATGATGATGAAGTTTGAACGAATAAATTGCCCGAGCTTACCTACGTCACCTCGACGAGTGGTGGGAGCGAAGGAGGAGTTGCATGTCCCCCTCCCAGCCAAGCAATCGTGCATTAATGTTTCAAACATGTGTCACCTTACGCGTGTCTCACTAAAGTCATAGTAGTTAGTAATGCTGGGGAAAGCCGCCAGCGACGGTTGAAATGCCCGTATTCTCTAGTCTACAGTAGTGTGTGTTAAAAGGCGTTGTCCTACCCACAATTCGAGAAGCATGGTCCCTTGGGGTCCTTGGGGGGGCTCATCGGCATTTTGGCCTGCAGTCAGATTCACCTAGCTACCTACCTAACCACTAGCACACGTAAGTATTAAGAATAATTACGTTGGACATCGGTCTAATCTGGATTAGATCGGCCGCCCCGAGATCCATGGTGCCGGCATAGTACTAATCCTAATGGTTTAGATCGTGCCATGCCATGCCATGCCATGCTGCTGTCGACTCGACGGTGCTGAGCCCTAATCCCAGTTATATGATAATATCTGTAAGATTTCCCACCACCCACCCCACGTCGTACCGACTAGTTTGCTTGAGTTAGCTCCCTTATACTTCCCAAAGCTGTCTGCTGATTATAATTAGATCAGTCTAGGCTTGAGGATCGCCGATTATGCATATCTAAGTAGAGCCGAAAGCAGAGCCTTGCTGGGGTGTGTGTGCGAGATCACCGTGCAGCGAGATCACCTTGCAGCGTGATCTCGCAGCGCCAATAGCCTTACGCGCGTGAATCCAACAAGTTGGGCAGGGGTACTGTACAGTAGGTACTGTAGGCTACATATCATCACATGAACTTTACCTACCTGGTAATCTAATTTGCCGATCCTTAGCGTTGTTGTCATGGTGTACAGATCGTGCAGCAAGATACACATGCAGAAAAAGGGACCCCTACGATACCTACCTTGTCTTGTCTTGTCCTCCGTCACTCGACAACGAATCAACGCCGCCCAAGTCACGCAGACGAGGTTCCCACCCCCCAGCCACAGGGCTGATTACAAAAAGAAAAGGGGCTTTCGACCAACCAAAACCTCCTTCCTTCCAATCTTCTCTTCCAACCAAATGCTTACATTTCCGGGGTGGAACGTGCCACGGTAATCGTACATGGTGGAGCGGGCACATGACCACCCACAGCTTTGACTCGCTCTCTCTCTCTCTCAAGTTTCCATAGGTTGGCCCTTTTTTTTTTTTTTTTTTTCTTTNCCCCGTTTCCAACATGGCAACTCTCCAAACCGGTATCCGGATCTTCATTTCCCATCGTCGTGTTCGCTACCGGCGCAAGCAGAAGCCTAGCAGAATTAGATTCAACCAACAACCGATCGACGGTTTCAAATTTCCCATATGCCATTTTCCATAAGTTGCGTTTCGCCTGATCTGCAGGACGTTTGCTGCATCCGGGGTCTGGGCGTTCGCGCTAGGAAATCCCGTGCTGCCGTCCGAATTCGAGATCCATCTGATTGTGGTTTGTGGCGCACCCACGCTAGCTGTCCAACAGTACAGGGGGCGGCGGGGGGGAGCGGAGGGTGAATACCCAACTTCCAACTTATACTACACTGCAACCTCCACAGCAGGCTCTTTGCGTGCTAGGTTACCAGCAGGGCGGTTGCATTATAAGCAATATCTCCTATACTTACCTACTTGCCAACATACGCCACATTGCCCTTTTGTTGGGTTTGCTTTATTACTCAGCTCCTTAGTATACAGAGTAAGTAGTTGCACACGCGTCGACTTGGGTAAACTACTAGTTTACCTACATAGGTTGGAACCGTTCTAGCATAACATCGAAAGGCCAGAAAAATAAGAAAACAACCCTAGACGATGGGGCTTCGGGGCCTGCTTTCACTTACAGTGCCTACAGTACCACCTAACCAGACGTGCGCTACTGCACCGCCTAGCCGCCTTGGGTTGCGGTACCCAGTGTGTTGGGTCCGTTATCGTAGGTATCTTTCCCAGGGACCAGGGGCGGGGGCACGTATTCCTGTTCAGGGTTCTGCTTCAGGGTCTTGCTTCCGCAGCATGTTAGTAGAGATTGACGAGGAATGATTTTTTTGTTTTTTTTTCTGCGGCGCACCCTTCAAGCCCGTTGCAGGCGGGAGTATCTGATATCCGCGATCCAACGAAATCTCGATTAAAACGAGGCGGCTAGGCGAGAGAGATTCTAGATGGTTTAATTTGGTTGGTTGGTTGGTTGGGTAGTTGGGCTAGGGTTTTGGTTATTCGGTATCGATGACTGTATATCAACATCATCGCCAAGATCGACGGCCCCTCCCCCGACGAGCGGTGAAGAAAAAACTGTATGACGATAAAACCCTTCAAAACAATCCTTTTCTGCAGAAATGCGGCTCGGGGGAATAGCGGCATGATGTTAATTTTCCCCTACGGCGCGGCAGGAGGAGTTTCCGTGTGGGTAAAATTTTTCAGCGCGGGGTGCCCCAGATCACCTTCGACGAGAAGCCTCGTCTAAGGCTGTATCGTATTGCCCAGTATTACTAAATCACCTTGCAGGGCGAGATTTCCCATCCCGCGGGGCGTGGGCGGGCAAATTCCAGGTCAAGGAACGAAGCCGCGCGCCTCGCTGACGGAAGACAACATTTTTACTTTCTTTGTGATCTGTCACTACGTATCAATTCAAGCAAGCAAGCATGAGGTTCCCGCGGGATGCGGTCCCCAAGGCAAGGACTAGCTGTCTTGCAAGACGTTGCGCCGTCTGGCTGAAACATCACACGGGTGTTTTTCTTGTTTTTATACAAACACGCCATGGGATAGTACAAGTGGTATCAGTATCGTATGTTGTTTGTACTTATACTACGTAAAAAGGACGGGCGAGGAGGATCTGGTATACTTAGGTAAACAAGGCTGAAAATGTATGTATCGATCGAGAAGACTTTCAGGTCGTATGATCTCCAATAGAAATTCGTCGTGTGGTCGACAGAAATATGTTTCTCCGAATAAGTCTCCTGGTTGGGATCAGCGATGTTGGGCAACACAGTCATCATCACACACTGTTTGCTGAATCCGTACTCAAGGATCGTAAACCTTGCAACTTGAGGCGAGGGTTGTTGGTTCCCGCACGTACTCTATCTGAATAGGCCCCCTGTTTGTTTTGGATCTTGGAGTTTATTTTTGTCTCCTCCAAGATTTCCTGTCGGGATAAATAATAGATGTTTTATCACAACCCAACGTATAAATCTGCTGGGTAGTTTATTAGCCAAGCTTTTATATTCTGCGGTTTGCCGACGTTCAGCCTGAACTCTTCTTCAGCTAATATCGAGATCACTAAACTTTCGTTTGCTTGAACTTGTTAAACTCCAGTTAGGAAGTAAAAAGGGGCCCAGTGAACTATAAGCCGTAGCTAAGGTTACAATATAATTTAGTATCGTGGGACAGATCTGCAATACTACCGGTACAACAC
Source organism: Xylaria polymorpha (assembly GCA_003426235.1). Taxonomy (NCBI): domain Eukaryota; kingdom Fungi; phylum Ascomycota; class Sordariomycetes; order Xylariales; family Xylariaceae; genus Xylaria; species Xylaria polymorpha. The sequence continues at coordinate 86,835 of NQIM01000032.1, read as the reverse complement.
CGGCAAAGTAGGAAGTTGTCAAGCCAGCTCCTTCGCTACAACAGAGAGACTCTTGTATATAGTCAGATTAGTCTACGACAGTGGTTTTAGAGACCTACTTGTAGTAAGTGTCTATTGCCTACCATACGTACGGGATTCCTGTCACGGTCTCAACCGTACCATATAAGCGACTGCAGACATCAAGGCACCCACCTTGATGACGTTTTACTTTGGTAGTAGTGTGGCTGTATAGTGCTGCAGTTCTGTTCCGTGGCAGTTCCTGCCATTGTTTGCAATCATTACAGCAGGTATTAGGCATTCCACAGCATGGACGTAAACCGCTAGATCACCCACTAAATCTCAACCAAATCTTTAGTTCAACGAATAATACTCATCTGTCTTGTTCAGATACTCGGATCGCCGCGGGTAAACCAAAAGCCGACAGCCATAAATAATTGCTTGTTTTTGATCTCGCAATCTAGGTCTTTGACCTATCAAATGTGTCTCATCCGATGCAGCTCTAGCACTGGATATTGGTACTTTCGAACCGAGATGTGTTTGGCCCCCTACATATTGAATCCGATAGAGGCCCCCTCGCAGTCCCGGGAGTGCACTACTACCTTCGCACACAGGGACAGGCTTACCTATACACTTCCACCCATTGGTTGAGCCCGGGTGATTCTATCACCGCTCATCGGCCGAGACCCAGGAGGCTGGCTGGCTGGTCAATACGTGTCTAGGGCCGGTAGGATTCACATGAATGCGTTGGGAATATCTTGACGAAAAGAACACAATAGTAATAAAATCAAAAACAAAACCGACGAAAAGCAAGATATGCAGCTATTTGTTGGCATACGTGGCTAAGTTCAGTGGCCCCTTTATCCAAATTTTCCTTGCAAAACCCCATATTACTCGTACATGAAAATACCCCTTATTGGCCAACCTCACAGATCGCCACTCGCCCTACGCCCAAGGTTTAGTATGCTTGAATCGCTTGCAATGAACGAAAGATCTGATAATCGAATATAATAGGGTGCGATGAATTCCTCGCAAAATAAAGGAATAGGTAGCTGGGTGCATTACGTACGTACGTACGTGCATTGCACCCTCAACAGTTGAACTCTCCATCCTTATTGGCCAAGCCACCCACACCGCTTGAATAACCGTCGCAAGAACGCACCCGATATTGTATGTGTTGGCAATACCTTTTGTTTTTCGTGTTACAAAAATATAATCGTCCCTCCAATGATTCTCATAAGGTAGAGAGAATGGCGTAGAAGCTGTAATACTATAGTAGGTTATGTCATAAATATCTGTGGAGACTTAATTCTGACGTGTCCGTTTGTGCATTGCGATAGACATTTAAGTTATAAAAAATATACAGCGTTGAGGGGCTATTTATGTAATAACCTATAATTAGAAGGATATAGAGGAGTATGATGTACAGAAACGCTGTTGTACACAGGGATATGTGCAAACCATTACACAAGTAGGATAGCACAAGCTAGGGACATCGAAACAGTAAAGAGAGGAGAAGCGCTCCTTGATACACCTACTCTTCCGATTCATCCTTGGTTAGACCTGTCATTGTCCCAATCGTGAATGAAAGGACTGCAGGCAGTCAAAGTGCCGATTCACGGTGATATTCTGTAACGAGGGCTTGCCTGCAAGGGCTTGGAAGAACCCCGGAATTGTAATAATCTTTTCAATGGAGTCCAAGGGGCCACGAAGGGCTTACATTCCTATTCGACCAAGCGCGAGATCTATAGTCTATATATCCGAATAGCTCCGCTCCTAGTTGCTGAGCTCATGTCTTTTTGCCTCCTTGCTTTCGTATAGGTGTCTTGAAATATCAGTCTCGGATAGGGGGCCCAGCTGCTCGGATACGTGTGACATATTCAGATCTCGCGTCGTGCGATGGGCTTGGTGCCAGATGAAAGCTCGAGGTTGGAAACAACGACTACACACTTCATAGGGGGGAATCTTTTTGGGTATAACAGTATCTAAGAGTAAACTATATGCTTCTAAAGACTGGAGAGGCTAACTGATAAAATTATTATCGAACGGTTGAACGTGCAAACAGAATACTGAAATCATTAATAAAACCCTTGGTATTATGAACTGATTGACCAAGACGTCTCTTATACGCACCAGGTTCATAGTTGGAAGACATATCACGATGTCACGAGTAGAGGTGGTAGGAGCACGCCGTGAAATAGAGAGCACTACATAAATAGGGCCAACTCACGAAGGTATTTTGGACCCTTGGCGTAACAATAAGGGTTCGAGATGCACCTTGATTCCGATTTGTGTACCTGAACATAGGGGGTTTACTCAGACGAGGGAAACCAAACTGTCACGGTTTCAACCGCAAGCATATAATTAACTGTAGAGATCGAGGCACTCACTTTGATTACGTTCTATATTTGTGGTGTTGTGGTTTAATGCTGCAGTTCAGTTCCGTGACACAAATACGTGTTTTGCTCATCTAAATTCGTGCTCGAGTATGCTTCAACGATTATCAATCAGACCTATATTTATCGAATGATATACTTATAGCTAGGACAGGTAGCCTCATGTAAATTCTTATTAGTAATGATAGCCTGGATGGGATGGGGTGGTATTTACAGTCGACACCTAGTCACGTTCTTTCAACTATATTGGAGTGACGACACCAACCCTGCGTATCTCTCATTGGCGATTAAATGGGACAACAAAAGAGAAAAGGGCTCCGAAAACCGGTTGAAGGTTGGAAAGAGTTGAGAGGGCAGGGGGAAAGTTAATACAAACGTAATGATTCGTTGGTCACCCCTCCTAACCACTGACTTACTACCTAGTGGTACGGCTCGAATCGTAGAAAAGTATGGCGATTCTTTTTACAAAGTTTAATTCTAATATTTTGAATAGTTAAGGCTATTTCTAAGACCCTGTGAGTAGATATAGACCTGAGGCCCTACTACCAGGAGCCCGTTGAAGAGCCAACTATCCTTGTCGGGGGGGGAGGAGTATAAAGAATCTTCGTATGTGAGTTCTGTCTATATACATACTGTTCATAGTCCTACGGAAGCGATGTCATCATAACAATTAAGTATTGATATTTTATTTAAGGCTTTCGGATTTCCTTTATTCTCGAAGTTCTTGAGCGTTCCTGAGCTGCTGCAGCTGCCCACTGAAGTTCTGCAGCGATCCGTAGAAGTAAGACATTTCGGGATCATTTCGAGCCAACCCATTTTTGGCCAAAAACTCAACGTACATTAACATAGCATAACATTTACTGTGACCTGTATATCTATTGGTCCATCATATACGTGTCGTGGTGTAGATGATAAACCCTTGGTGGCCTGGCATGAGTCTACGGAGCGAGTTCGGCGGCGTAGGAGCGGGGTTGAAGAGGAAAAGAGACATGTCGTTCGTTGACGCCAAAGAGTCGTCAGACTTTGGCGGTAAGTTTTTCGTGTTCGATAGCTCGTGACTGCAATTCACCTCATACCTTCGTTGTTATCAGAATATATCTCGCCGTCTATGAAGATTAGGGGGTCGTCGATTATGTCTTAGTGGCAGCAGAGGGGGCTGGGTTCGCGTTTTATATATCCTACATAATGGTACGGTAGGTAGGGAGAAGCGGTTTCATTGCTGTTATAGAGCCAAGCCGTTTGACACGTGTCGAGTGGTCTGATCGTACAGTAGGTGACTTGCGTCGCTGGCGGGTTACCTGCATGATGTTTCACATCGTAACCCGGTCCATTCCGCGCAACACGCTGGGGGATATCTAACAAGCAGGTATACTAGTTATGTGTTTGAAGGCAATAGGGCTTACCGTATGGACGTATGATAGGTATTTGTTATAACCCACACAAGCCGACTAGCAGGATAATATCCGAACAACCGTGCTACGCTATTTGAATCTAAAAACAAAGAACCCGTACCTATTTAAATAATTTATCTATAAATAATTGAAGTATTGGCGTAGTGTTCTTTGTTCTCGAATTCATACTATCCGAACCCCAGCCTTCTGAGTGTAGTCAAGATAATCAGGTGATGATCCTCCATCCTTGTTAGGGGTGAGCTTAAAGTGGTTGCATATGAAGAATACGGGTGCCTAGTTCTAATGTGACGCGGGTAGATCCTCGGAGGGTAACGCAACCCGTGCTGCCGTTGCGTATCGTATGGAGGCGCAAGGGATCTGTTTCTCATCCCATAAATATGGGCATTGCCGAGACAGCAGTGAGCATACCCCACAATCTGGCTAATTGAAGCGGTTTCAAGCTCTACTGGCGCATTGATGCTTGGAAATATAGTGTACTAGGTAATAGTATATGTACTAAATATGGAATATAGGATTATACCTACACGGGAATTAATGAGTATTGACAGATTTGTTGGGTAGAGAGAGACTGGCCTCTTGCCATGTGTCTATTTTTTGGTATTCGTACCTATCAAAGAGCAGGTGAGCAGGGCAACGTGATGTTGATTGATTATTGGTAGAAGGCGGTGAGATACCGGTAGTACTTAGGTCGAGCCAATGTGACTACCTACATGGTAGTGTTTGAACGAATGTTGGTGCTGTGTAGACTATGGATATAAAGTTCTGTCATAATAGATACTCTGTTCCTATAATCTTTAATAATATACTATAATATACTGTAGTTGTTAATGGTTCTAGAAATCTACATACCTAGTCTATAAGGATTCTACGATCCGAATCCAGAAACCACATCCTCATTTCTGTCTTTTGTATGGTGGACGGCCTGTGGGCAACCCTGAGCTGGAGGGGAGGGGAGGGGAGTGGAGTGGAGTGGAGGAGGTACTGTAGGCAGGTAGGGTGGACGCACTCCTGTAACAAACTGCTGCACTTGGGTGCTCACGCAGCACGACTGGAGCAATATAATTGGCTCATATCTTTCTGGTCAGGTTGTCATGGTAGCGCACCACATGCCCAGGAAACAGCGCTAGGCCTGACAGGTACTAGCGCAACAACCCTCCAGGGGGGACAGCGCATGAATGGGTCTTTGGTTGGGGGGGTTGTTGACAGAGCCGAGACAACAAAAGCAGGAGTCACTGTCTCCAGTGGCGGCGGGTGTGTGGTCCGTCTTCCTTCGTCAACATCGCCATCTCCGCCTAACAACCTTCGACTAACCCGACAGCGCGGCCCCGATGACCAAAGGTAAGTAAGTTCTGACGACACGAGAACCGACAAAATAGACAACGCAACGACGACAAGACGACAGCCATTTTCAACGACAACAAAGCATTCATCTAGCCATTAGTTACCTCATTGCGACACCACCACATCCACACACAAACAGCAACAATAGCATCGACTAAGGCTTTGCATAACCGACGGAGACCAAAGGCCGCCCCCAGGCATTGTACTCTCCAAAGAACAGACCATGTGCGCCCATCTCTGTTTGTAGGGGTTGACAAGACATTATTCGCTCTTTCGCTCATTAAACTCGTTCTATTAAACGCCACTCTATTCTCTCAATTTCCTTTGATTCTATAGTCTGCTCTTAGCAGGCATTCATAATCCTCACCCCCCCCTCACGGCCACGTCGCCAGCTGATGCGATACCAAATCACGGCCTGAAGGGGAGCCACTTAATTGCGCGCACATACGCCATAAACCCACAAGACCGTAAACAACCATGGCCGAACCACCATCCTCGCCTCCAAATGAGCACTCTACCGCGGAGCAGTCGCTTTCCTGGTACAAGAAGCAATATGAGCAGCTTTGCGACGAGCTTTCGGAATTTCGGGAGTCGAGTCATGAGCTGGAGGCCGAACTCGAAAAGGATCTAGATGCTGCCGACAAACGACAACGCGCTTTGGAACAGAAGGTGGAAACTGTGCAATTCGAAGTCGACGAGTGGAAGGTATGCTTGGCGCGCAAATCGTCTCCATCATGCTTACTACCTCGTGCTAACGAACCCTTAGGAGAAATGCAAGAAGGCCAAGACCGAGGCGAACGCCGCTCAAAATACGTTGGAGAAGGAGATTACTACTCTCCGGGATACGAACCGGAGCTTACAACTCAAGCTGCGGGACATTGAAGTCGCCAACGATGATTTCGAGCGCCAGGCTAGGCATACAAACTCATCACTGGAGGACATGGAGTCTAAGTACAATGTGGCTATCGAACGAACCGTCATGATGGAAGAGGAGATCAAGATAGGGGAACAAGAGCGAGAGACGCTGCGCATCGAGGCCCAACGGTTGCGAGAGGAACTCTCGGATCTGAAGGTTGAAGCCGAAATCATGCAAGACAAGATCAAGAAGGCCGAAGACCGCCACCTGTCCGTTATCTCTACTGACATCTCCATCCTCGAATCGGACATATACGAGGACTCTCCACGGTCCAGTGCAAGCTCGCCTATGATCAGCACACCTCCCAACGAACTCTCTCTCCTGCCCGTCGGCAAACTTCCGCTAGCGGTTAATGAACCGCCTTCGCCTCCCATGTCAGACGCCTCCGCAACTCTACCTAGACCATCTTCAAGGCTCAAGACCCCGGCGCATTCGCAAATGAAGTCCCGCATTCCTTCTGCGGACCGCAGCATTACGCCGAAGCCTAGGAACCTCATGCCGTCGAGCGCTCGTCAACCCGGCCTACGGTCTGTTACTGCTACACGCACGCCTGCACCAACACGCACGACCACCAACCGCGCCGCTTCTCACAAGATGGCACCTTCCACGTCCCTTACTCATATCCGCTCTCTTACTGCCCAGATGCAGCGTCTCGAGGCCCGCGTTCAGTCGGCAAGATCTAAACTACCAGCGCCTATCTACACACCACCACGCGCTTCGCCTAGGTCGTCTTTGCAAGGCAACGTTCCGCAAATGCCTTCAACCGTTACCATGCGATCGCGCAAGCGCACGGTGGGCTCTGTCGCATCATCCATAACAGAAGACACTCCATCGCAGTCCACAAACACGGCCGGGATAGGTAGACATACTAGTCGACTTAGTGCGTCGGGTGTATCGAGGCTATCCTTTGGCCCCTTGCCTAACCGGGCGAATGGTTATGATCCTGAGGGATCGGCGATGGGCATTTCGCGTCCAAGTAGTCGGGCTAGTGTATCCGGTTATACAAGACTCGAAAGGCCGCCGAGTCGTAGCGAGCTCCCACGTCCTTTATCCCGGACGAGTATGGTCAGCGCCAGGACCCCGATGGGTGTACGTCCAAGGAGCTCTATGAGCGGCAGCTTGCACGGGCATTCTCAGAGCATAAGCCATATCGAATTCGATGAGATGGATGAGCGCACACCTAGCCGTCGCGGGACCTATAGCAAATATGACACAGATGGAAGTACTACCGGTATCCCAGCTCCCAGTGGTATCCCTCGGCGGCAGAGTGGCCCGCTTAGCTCATCTGTCCGGAGAGTAAGCGGAGGCGGCGCCAACGAGGGTGGCAGATCGAGGAAGCTGAGCGATCTAGGAGAGACGTACTAGATGATCTTCCCCCTGCTCTTTTGACGACTCTCTTCTCCATATTACACAGGTCTCATCATCTACACCGGGTTGCCCATTCGGATAGGCGTTTCTGCTTGCATTTGGGAAAAGGTGTCTGGTCTAGATCGGTGGGGCGCTGACGGCGTTACGAGGTTACGAACGGCTAGCATATACCACTCGGACTTGCGCACCGGTTCCGTGTTCCTTTCTTGTGAACACTTGGACTGACTCATTGGTGTTATGGCGGATCATCTCCCGAGGTTGAAACGGGGTTTTGTTCTTTCTTTGTCACGAGGCATAATATCCCATTCTTTTTTACTTTTCTTTTTCTTTGGAAGTGGAAAACAAAACCACCGAGGCTGTTGACGGAAAGACCATTCGTCTATAGTGGGAGGAGAGATACCCAACCTCCCCTCTTTGTTGGCACCTGTAGATTGACCTGGCCATATGTCTGGCCGTGGATTGTACATAATCGTTTCCTGCCACATTGTTGGGAGGAAAGGGAGGGGTGGTTGGGAAAGGGATTGTTGTTGTTGTTGGAAGTACCTACCACCCAAGTAATATCGGCCGAAACAGCGGCACATAAATAGTCTCCTTTGTACAGGCAAGAATGCGAATATCGCCCATTGTCAATTCATTGCTAGTGTTTCGGAAAATTGTGCTATCACGGCGTACGCTGCTCGACTTTGTCTCAGCACCTGTTTTGCAGGCGAAGTCGAGAAACTAGGCTGCATATTTCAGCGGCGCTGAACCATACCAAATTGTCTCGATGTGAACATATCCATTTGCTACCTACCTGGGTATGGAGATTGGCTGCGAGACTGGTAAAGCTTAGGTTTTCGCAAGGCTATTGGGGTTCTTGAGCGGACACCCGTGATTGAGCTTCAGGACGTTTCTTGGAGTAGTAAGCGGTGCTATTAGCTTTATTGTAGGTAGGTAGACCTGAGTGCGGTCAGGTTAGAGTTATGGGAGGGTTCTGTACTGAGGCTCAAGAGTACGCGAGGGAGGATGAGTACTGCTTCATGCAACGCTGTGGGTTACATACACCATGCCCTGATCTACACTGCGTACATGCGTTTACTATCTAACCTGTGGGATGACCTTACATATATACACACAAGTGCCGAGCACGCCCAGCGAAAGATAGCTAATCCGAGGACTAGATGGAGGTACATAGCGTACACCTTGCTGCGTGCGGTAGGATCGGGTGTGTAGGTTAGTCCCAGGTTTCTGGTAAAGTCTGGGGAAAAATCGTACGATGCCAAGGGCTAGCGACGCTCGTCATTGCGGCAGCAGCCGTGATGGGAAAGAGCCATTCGGAATTCGGTGCTGGTCTATTTCCTATACTAGGTAGGTAGGTAGGCATATAGGTATATAAGTAGGTAGTTGTCTGACACAACTTAGCAGTGCCCAGGCATCGTGTTCTCCTCTTCCTCCTCTCGATTCTGTCTCTCGCGCATCTACAGTACCGCCGGCCGGGTCGCACATGTGGCTAGCCACGCACCTGGGTTTCGCTTAACAAAGACCCCTGAAACCCGACGAAACGAACGCCTTGATTAGATACACTTGGATCCAGACTGATAAGCACCAATGGGTCCAACGCTCGGCCTCGGGGTCCGAATTCCAGGTTTCTACGTGAAAGAACTTGCCCTGGATGTCGAAGCTTCGCTACGGCATTGCGCTGAAGCCACTGCGCAGGATGGCTTAGTTCGCACGAAGCCCGAAGGATGCGTCCTAGATCTAGGCAATTCACTCGTGCGGCATTTTTTCAGGTTTGCGCACCCGAAGATGCTCAGCTTGAGTACGCCGTACCTAGTTTTATGGAAGGGTGCCTACAGTACCTACACACTAATACATCTTCGCATTGGGATCGCCCCGTCAGTTATTTGCTTTCTGACTCGAGTTAGTTTGGATAGATAATCAATTCATTATGCTAGGTAGGTCGCACACGCGGGTCCGTCGGACATGCGGTTGGGGACATTGCGTCTATTGCTTCGGACAATTACGCACCGGCTTAGAAGTATGTACTGTAGGTTGCATACAGTACCTGACACGGATGGGGAATAGGTAACCCCATTTGGATTTAATCTATTTCTCACTGTCTTTTTTTTTCTTCCTCCCGGAATCAATGAGAAAAATCTTGATAACAACAATGCACAGCATTGCCAGGTTCTATGTGTGTAGCTAGGTAAGTACTGTGTACTTTACTTGCAGGTGGGTTCACCTTGAAGACAAGACCTACCTATTGAATCAAAAATCGACTTGAATCGGGGGATGAGCCCCAACAATTGAGTTGGCCTTACCTGAGAGGTCCTTGCAGACATAGTAGTATGGGTTAGGTAGGTAGGTACTTAGTTACACTATACTAAAATATTGAAAGAGCCCACCTGGTGTCCCGCGGGGCCCGGCACAGACCCCCCGGTACCTATTCTCCCATCATCATCCCTGCCGGTCTGTCTTGGTCAAGAAATGTGCTTAACAAATCTGGATGGGCATCGGTGCTCAGGGTTCTCTCGGCTCAGGGTCTCGGGGATGAAAAAGTTGACTTGCAAATATCGCATCCTACAGCAGGTATCTGGATTCTAGAAAGAAGTGGAAGGAAGTCGCCGGAACCCGAGCCAACGCGTTAATTGGGGATTTCCATAGTAAGCAATGGGGCGGGAGGACGTGACGGGCGTACGACTATTATCTCTATCTAGGATGGATGGATGGCTGGATAGGCCTTCCGACTGTAGTGTATCTCTTGGCTTCGGAATTTTCGTTACTTGTTTAATATCTCGGTACATTAAACTTTTCCTATTCAGGAATTTACCTTGAAATTAAACAAGAAAAAAAAAAAAAAAACTTCGGGAAGAATCCCGAGTTTGGAGAGAAGGTGCCTGAGGCTGAGGTGTAAGTCTACCCGAACTGTACAAAAGACACAGCAGTGATCATGTTCCATGTTTGCAATACCAATGGAAAGTTGGGGTATCCCATAGTATCCGTCGAATGACCCTCAGCTTACTTGTAATATTCTCTGTATCGAAATAACGTGTTAGAGACAACAAAGATGGAACAGCGAAAGCGCAAAGGTCCCCTTGATTATTTATCTGTTGTTACTATCTACTGCAGTTTTGATTCCATCTCACAGCAGAAACAGACGCACTACCAATGGGAACAAAGATATTAATGAATCGAGTTCGTCTCTGGTTGATAGATAGATAGATAGAACATGCAGCTTGACGTAGCACGCAGTTCTCTCGATCTGATCTGGTTGGGGTTGATAGATTTGTACTCGGGTCCCTCTTATTGCCCGAAGGGGTAAGGGAGGTCAAAGATTAGCCATCACGTCAGGCTACCTAGCAATATAGGTAGTACTGTAGATCTACCTATCCACCTGGGCACTGTGTAGGCATGTAGGCATGTACTGTAGTATACTTTGTCGGGGCGCCAAGTCCGTTCCCTGAATTATCTGCAGTTTTGTACCGGCGTCCACAGGAGCTAAAACCGAGATTTTTCGGCTCAGGCACCTTCAAAGCCTGCGTGGTCGCCATAGGTCTTCTTCTCTATATCTCGTAGGCTACGAAAAAGGGGGAATTTAGAAGCAGGAAGCAGACATCGTGGTTAGCTCAAAAGGTTCAGATGTCGTAGTGCATTGCTTCGACAGAAACATCAATCGATTGGACGTTGCTGGGACGGTCCTGTGCACTATAGTAGATGGTGGGTACCTAGAGTATGGTAGTACCTAGTCCCCAACATGAAATCAGCCTTCCTTAGCGTCTAGCTTGCTGGTACAGTTACTTAGGTACTGTTTTAGGTGAAGTTGCAGCGCCATCGTTAGTACTGTACAGTTTAGAGTTGCAGTCGCACTGAGAGTAAGGTACATACCTTGTTCAGCGAGGAGTACCCACTTGCCATCCAGATAGGTAGCGACGGGTAGCTCACCACGCACCCAAGATGTGAGTGGCTCGTCAACCATTTTTATTATTGAGATCCCGCCCTTCATCTGGTCTGAGACTCCTTTTCCCCCGACACCTCTCCGTTCCGCCCTCACGACATACTCCGCTACGGCTGTTGCCTGTACCTTTTCTTTTCAAGAAACCAATTGTAATTCCCATCCCGTTCCAGCAACGCTCGGGTGCGCTCTGCAGTTGTTTTTCGCTTTGCACGACCAAGAAGATACATAATCTAGATACCCGGGAAGAATAGATCTGACTGGTGCTTGTGTAAGTTGGTGCTGTGTCCCAAGCTCCCTCTCGACGACGAATTCATCACGCGAGCAAGCCATATCCTGTGCATGTTGGGGCTGACATCTTTCTCTCTCTGGCGGGGGGATTGTAGACATTTGCGCTTCGATTCAGCTTGTACTTGTTTCTGGGTATTACTGTATTTCCCACCCGCCGTTTTTCGGATAGAATCCTTGGGTCCAGCAGGAACCCACCGAACCATTGTCCGCAACCGAACAACCGAGAGATCCCTTGCAGAAGTCGGCCCACAGTCAGCAACAACTGCGTCTACCGGCGACACTACCATCTTGCGCCCCGAACCCTTGATCCCGAGACACCATTGCTCGTCTTACCGGCTTTGTAGGAGCTCGAGTCGGGCAGCTACCCTACTTTGATGATCCCTTGACCATCCTTTTCCGCATAATCAACTTGACATCGTCTTTTCACACTACTACCGATCAACAACTCTCTAATCCTCCTCTCGAGATCATGTCTTCCCAATTAAATGGCCATAGCGCTAGCAATGGCAACCGAACCGTTCCCGTCTCCAATGGCAAGGCGAGCTGGGCTGAAAAACACAAAGTCGCGGACCACTTCATTGGCGGTAACCGACTTGAAAATGCTGCGCCATCCAAAGTGAAGGACTTCGTGGCTGCCCACGACGGACACACTGTTATTACAAATGTAAGGGGTTGCTGAATGGGGAGCAAGCACGGCGATTGAGCACATGCTGACGTCTACTCCTATAGGTACTTATTGCAAATAACGGTATCGCTGCTGTTAAAGAAATCCGATCAGTACGCAAATGGGCCTACGAGACGTTCGGCGACGAAAGAGTTATTCAATTTACCGTTATGGCCACCCCAGAAGATTTGGCAGCCAACGCCGACTACATCAGGATGGCGGATCATTACGTCGAAGTCCCCGGTGGTACGAACAACCACAATTACGCAAACGTGGAGCTGATTGTCGATGTTGCGGAGCGAATGAATGTACACGCAGTATGGGCAGGATGGTGAGTGTTGATGCCGCGAGTGGACGTTCTTCGTGACGGTTAAAACTGACGATCCAATAGGGGACACGCTTCAGAAAACCCTAAATTGCCCGAATCATTAGCCGCATCTCCTAAGAAGATTGTCTTCATTGGGCCTCCAGGATCGGCCATGCGCTCCCTCGGTGACAAGATTTCCTCGACCATTGTTGCGCAACACGCCAAGGTGCCATGCATTCCATGGTCGGGATCGGGCGTAGATCAAGTAGAGGTCGATGGCGATGGACTTGTCACTGTTGCCGACGACGTCTACCTGAAGGGATGCGTTGGTTCATGGGAAGAAGGTCTCGAAAAAGCCAAGGAGATCGGCTTCCCCGTCATGATCAAGGCCTCAGAAGGTGGTGGTGGTAAAGGTATCCGCAAAGCCCTGTCGGAAGAAGGGTTCGAGCAATTATACAAGGCCGCTGCAAGCGAGATTCCCGGATCACCCATTTTCATCATGAAGTTGGCTGGAAACGCGCGACATCTGGAAGTGCAATTACTAGCTGATCAGTATGGAAACAACATTTCACTATTCGGCAGAGATTGTTCCGTTCAAAGACGGCATCAGAAAATTATCGAAGAAGCTCCAGTAACAATTGCCAAACAGCCAACTTTTAAGGGGATGGAAGATGCTGCAGTAAGACTCGGTCGCCTCGTCGGCTACGTCTCTGCTGGTACAGTCGAGTACCTATATTCCCATGATGACGACCAGTTCTACTTCCTAGAATTGAACCCCCGTCTCCAAGTCGAGCATCCTACAACCGAAATGGTCAGCGGTGTTAATCTGCCTGTCGCCCAGCTTCAGGTTGCCATGGGCATCCCTCTGCACCGGATCAGCGATATTCGTTTACTTTACGGTGTTGATCCTAAGACTTCGACCGAGATTGATTTCGAGTTTAAGGACCCTCAGAGCGAAAAGACGCAGCGTCGACCACAGCCCCGTGGACATTGCACAGCTTGCCGTATCACATCAGAAGATCCCGGTGAGGGTTTCAAGCCCTCCAATGGTGTCATGCATGACCTCAATTTCAGGAGTAGTGCCAATGTCTGGGGCTACTTCTCTGTCAGTACATCGTCCAGCATTCACAGTTTCTCCGACAGCCAATTTGGTCACATCTTCGCTTACGGAGAGAGCCGAGCAACCTCGCGGAAAAATATGGTGGTAGCGCTGAAAGAATTGAGTATTCGTGGTGACTTCAGGACAACCGTCGAGTATCTTATTAAGCTGCTCGAGACCGAGGCTTTTGAGGACAACACAATTACTACTGGCTGGTTAGATGAGTTGATCTCAAAGAGACTGACTGCTGAGCGGCCTGACCCTATCCTCGCTATCGTTTGTGGTGCTACGACGAAAGCCCACATCGCTTGCGAGGCAACCATCCATGAGTATCGTGCTGGGCTAGAGAGGGGTCAGGTCCCGTCCAAGGACATCCTCAAAACTGTGTTCCCAATTGACTTTATTTATGAGGGTCATCGTTATAAGTTTACGGCCACCCGCGCGGCTGTTGACAGCTACCACCTTTTCATCAACGGGTCAAAATGCCAAGTTGGCGTTCGACCCTTAAGTGACGGTGGTTTGCTAATCCTGATCAATGGCCGAAGTCACAGCGTCTACTGGAAAGAGGAAGTAGGTGCCACCCGTGTCTCAGTTGACAGCAAGACTTGCCTTCTCGAGCAAGAGAACGACCCAACTCAACTACGTACCCCAAGTCCCGGTAAACTAGTGAAGTACACTGTTGAGAACGGCGAGCACGTCAAAGCAGGCCAGACCTTTGCCGAAGTTGAAGTCATGAAGATGTTCATGCCTTTGGTCGCCCAAGAGGATGGCATTGTTCAATTGATCAAGCAGCCTGGAGTCACCATTGAAGCTGGTGATATTCTCGGTATCCTTGCATTGGACGACCCCACCCGCGTGAAGCAGGCGCAGCCATTCCTTGGTCAACTTCCAGACCTCGGTTCACCTCAGGTGGGTGGTAGCAAGCCTGCCCAGAAGTTTAACAGGCTTTATGCGATCTTACGAAATATTCTAATGGGCTTCGATAACTCCGTTATTATGCAACAAACATTAAAGGAGACGATTGAAGTGCTGCGGGACCCAGAACTTCCTTATGGCGAGTGGGCCGCACATCACTCTGCACTTCACTCTAGAATGCCCCAGAAACTTGATGCTACCTTCACTCAAGTGATCGAGCGGTCCAAGGCTCGAGGAACTGAATTCCCAGCCAAGACACTCGCCAGAACGTTTACCAAGTTCGTTAGCGACACCATGACGCCAAGCGAGGGCGAAACCCTCCGAGTCACTTTGGAACCTCTGTTAGATGTCCTTGTTAACTACGCCGAAGGGCAGAAAGTTCGAGAGCTCAACGCCGTCTCGTCACTTTTGTCCATCTACGCAGACGTTGAATCTCTCTTTGCCAACCGTCGTGCACAGGATGAGGACGTCATTCTTAAGCTTCGCGAAGAGAATAAAGAGGATTACATGAAGGTTATTCAAATCGTTCTCTCGCATAGTCGCGTAGGTTCCAAGAACCACTTGGTATTGGCTCTCCTCGACGAGTATCGCCCGAATAAGCCAAACGTTGGCAATGTCGCCAAGCACCTCAAACCCGTACTACGAAAGATGGCCGAGCTTGACTCTCGTTCTACAGCCAAGGTGTCCCTCAAGGCAAGAGAAATATTGATCCAGTGTGCCCTGCCATCACTAGAGGAGCGAACAGCTCAGATGGAACATATCCTACGCTCTTCTGTAGTCGAGAATAAATACGGCGAGACTGGTTGGGAACATCGACAACCAAATCTGGACGTCATTAAGGAGGTTATTGACTCTAAATACACTGTCTTCGACGTATTATCCTCGTTCTTTGCTCACGACGACCCATGGGTTTCTGCTGCTGCGCTAGAGGTTTATATTCGCCGGGCCTACCGTGCTTATAATGTCACCAAAGTCGAGTATCACGCAGACGAGACTGACACAAACCCGGCATATCTCTCTTGGGACTTCGCGTTCCGCAAGTCTGGCAAGAACGAATTCGATGTTGTTCCCCAATCGACAAATCCATCCGTACCTGGGACTCCTATTCAGGAATTTCCCTCGTTTTATCGCATCAGCTCAGTTAGTGATATGACCTATCTGAACCAAATTTCGGACCCAGAACCTGTGCGAAAGGGTGTGATTGTGCCTTGCAAATACTTGGATGAAATTGAAGAGGGCCTACAGAAGGCTTTGGACACTCTCCCTGCCCGGAAGACGCGCACTCCTAGTGCGGTTCCTGACCTTAGTGGGAAGCGCAAGCCCTTCCAAAAGGAGGAGGATGAGTTATCCAACGTCATCAATATCGCCGTGCGGGACGCCGAGTCCGTGGATGACCGTGAGATCGTCACTAGAATGCGCAATATGGTAGAAGGGTCACGACCAGAGATGTATGCACGTCGTATTCGCCGTATCACCTTAGTATGCGGTCGAAATGACGGTTCATATCCCCGATATTACACCTTCCGTGGGCCGCAATACCTAGAAGACGACAGCATTCGTCATGTGGAGCCTTCTTTAGCTTTCCAGCTTGAGCTGCAGCGCCTGGCTAAATTCAAGATTACTCCAGTCTTCACAGAGAACAAGAACATTCATGTTTACGAAGCTGTTGGAAAGGGGGTTGAAACTGACAAGCGCTACTTCACTCGTTCAGTTATTCGACCTGGGCGCCTACGGGATGATATTCCAACTGCTGAGTACCTTGTCTCGGAAACAGACCGAGTTATCAACGATATCTTTGATGCTATGGAGATTATTGGCAACAACAACTCTGATCTTAATCACATGTTCTTGAATTTCTCTCCAGTCTTCCAACTCAAGCCCCAGGAAGTAGAACACTCTCTGCAAGGCTTCTTAGACCGATTTGGGCCTCGTGCTTGGCGCCTACGTGTTTCTCACGTTGAAATCCGCATTATCTGCACAGATGCTACAACTGGCGAACCACTTCCTCTACGTGTTCTCATCAGCAATACATCGGGCTATGTCATTCAAGTTGAGATCTATGCTGAGCGCAAGTCAGAGAAGGGTGAAATGATTTTCCACTCCATTGGCGGTACAACCAAAATCGGCTCCATGCACCTCATGTCAGTTTCCACTCCCTACCCCACGAAGAATTGGCTCCAGCCTAAGCGATACAAGGCGCATCTTATGGGCACGCAGTATGTGTATGATTTTCCAGAGCTCTTCCGACAAGCTGTTGAGAACAGCTGGGTCGAAATTGTTAAGAAGCAGCCCGCCTTGACTGACAAGAAACCCCCACACGGCGAGTGTATTGACTACAGCGAGCTGGTTCTCGATGACCATGATAAACTTGCTGAAGTTTCACGTGAGCCTGGCACCAACACCTGCGGTATGGTCGGTTGGGTCATCAATGCTCGTACCCCTGAGTATCCAAAAGGTCGTAAGTTTGTAGTAGTTGCCAATGATATCACTTACAAGATAGGGTCCTTTGGACCCAAGGAGGACCATTTTTTCAACAAGTGTACAGAGTTGGCTCGCAACATGGGCATTCCGCGCATTTACCTCTCTGCTAACTCTGGTGCTCGGCTGGGCTTGGCTGAGGAGCTGATTCCCCACTTCAAGGTCGCTTGGAATGATCCCAACAAACAGGAATCAGGCTTCAAGTACTTATACCTTGATGAAGTTACGAAAAAGAGATTTGAAGAAGGCGCGGCACGTGATGTGATTACGGAGCCAGTCAGTGAGGACGGAGAGCAGCGACATAAGATTGTCGCCATCATCGGCGCTGAAGATGGTCTGGGTGTCGAGTGCCTGAGAGGCTCTGGTCTGATTGCCGGTGCCACAAGCCGAGCCTACAACGACATCTTCACTATTACCCTTATTACCTGCCGATCGATTGGTGAGTCCCCCTTAGCCTTTTCTTCCAAATATTTAATTAACAATTACAGGTATTGGTGCGTATCTCGTCCGTCTTGGTCAGCGTGCTATCCAGATCGAAGGCCAGCCCATTATTCTTACCGGTGCCGGCGCCTTGAACAACTTGCTGGGACGCGAGGTTTATACTTCGAACCTGCAACTTGGTGGTACTCAAATTATGTACCGTAACGGTGTTTCCCACATGACTGCAAACGACGACTTTGCTGGTGTGTCCAAGATCGTTGAGTGGCTATCGTTTATTCCTGCCCAGCGTAATCTCCCGGTCCCAGTCATCCCTAGCATCGACACTTGGGATCGTGAGATCGTGTACACACCACCCAACAAGCAGCCTCACGACGTTCGGTGGCTTATCGGCGGTAAGCAAGATGAGGACGGCTTCCAGTCTGGTCTGTTCGACAAGGACTCATTCGTAGAGACGCTTGGCGGTTGGGCTCGCACAGTCGTCGTCGGCCGTGCCCGTCTTGGTGGCATTCCCATGGGTGTAATCGCTGTCGAGACACGAGCCGTGGAGAACATCACTCCTGCGGATCCCGCCAACCCCGATTCCGTAGAGCAGGTTGTTAACGAAGCTGGCGGCGTTTGGTACCCCAACTCGGCCTTCAAGACGGCTCAGGCTATCAATGACTTCAATCACGGTGAGCAGTTGCCGCTCATGATCCTTGCCAACTGGAGAGGGTTCTCTGGTGGCCAGCGAGACATGTACAACGAGGTCTTGAAGTATGGATCCTATATTGTCGATGCCCTCGTCAAATACGAACAGCCTATCTTCGTATACATTCCACCTTTCGGAGAATTGCGTGGTGGCTCCTGGGTCGTCGTCGATCCCACCATCAACCCCACTGCCATGGAAATGTATGCCGATGTTGAGTCTCGTGCTGGTGTCCTTGAACCCGAGGGCATCATCGGCATCAAGTACAAGAAGGATAAACAGCTCGAAACCATGGCCCGTCTCGACCCGACCTACGCTGCGCTCAAGAAGCAGGCTGCGGAGAAGGACTTGTCGAAGGAGCAACTAGAGGATCTGAAGACGAAGATGACGACTCGGGAGAAGCAACTGTTGCCCATTTACGCGCAGATCAGCATCCAGTTTGCCGATCTGCATGACCGTGCTGGTCGCATGAAGGCCAAGGGTACAATCCGTGAGACCATCGAATGGAAGAATGCCCGTCGCTTCTTCTACTGGCGTGCGCGCAGACGCCTGAACGAGGACTACATCCTCAAGCGCATGGTCGCCACGTCTGGGCTCAAGACTACAGATGCCAACAGCACAGCGGCTATCGAGGCAAGGCAGGAGCATCTACGCATGCTCGCTGCATGGTCGGGCATCCCTAAATTCTCTCGCAGCGATAGGGAGGTGGTGACGTGGTACGAGGAGAACGCCAAGACTATTTCAAGCAAGGTGGAGCAGATGAAGGCAGAGGCCGTGTCTCAACAGATGGCCGAGTTAATGAGCAGCGACAAGGCTGCCGCCCTTAAGGGTCTGAAGGAGTTGCTCCACACAATACCTGTGGGAGAAAGGGAAGAGATCATGAAGTATCTGAAGTAAGGAGGCATGTGAACACGAATTGGGGCATGTAAAATTAACTCAAATGGGCGAGGTGTTGCATAGGGGACGGACTAAGGTGCCCGGTTTTTGAGATGTTGAGTCGGCGCATTATGGGATCTATCTATATTAACCTACGATAGGGGTAGGTTTAGTGTGTTAAAACGAGGATAATGACGAAATTCTTGATTATTGTTCACTTCAAAGTTCTGAATGGTTTCTTATAAGTGCTGAACTACAAAGGTACCTGACCTTGGATAGGTCGGTTCTTTTTATGTGTGATCGTCATGGTCTACAGTACAGGTAGGTATGGAAGTAAATATTTTCTGTGGACTCGAGGTTCCTGCCTTTCGATTAGGTAAATGGATTTATATAATAGTACCTGGGTATATGTATGTACTTATGTATGTGTGTACATCAAGGGATGCCACGCAGCTTGAGCTTGTACGTAGGTACCTTGGTAATATTTAGATTACCAAGCAAGTATACCTCCTTACCCCCTTACCTCATCCATACCAACCACATTTCCAGTTCCTCTACTGATAGGTAAACTCAGGCACCAAGGCACATCATATGTCAAGCAGTGTGCTTTTCCTCCTGAGTAATTATTCTGTTTTCACTGATACACGCCCGCATCTCTATAACTACGACCTTCTTCTCATACATCTCCCGCGGACCAACGACTCCTCCCTTGCTCTTGCCCCAACACACATCGAAGCTTCTCCCCATCAGAACTGCCTTTCTCCTCTGGCGGCGCAGGGCATAGTGGAGAGGGAAGCCAACGGACGAGCGAGCCATCCCCGTTTCTATCCTTCTTTACCCAGGCAATCGATCAAGAATTGACTTCCTCCTCGTCGAAAGGGAGCCTGCCATTAGGTCGTTCTTCTCAGTTACCCCAAGCTTCATTCATCCAGCACTCTCAGACATATAAAGAGCGCATCGTCTTCTGCCATCTATCTCCCAGGTACGTTATGTCACTCTTTCCTCCATATACCGGGATACTTTCAAATCAGCTAACTTGCGTTCGTTACGAAGACTATCGCGTACGCTTTGCTCTTTCTTCGCCGTCTAGGAAGACGGTGGCCTTGCATACGAAAGAGCGGCGCTTGCCACCTCTCTACCGCACTCCGTTGCTCGGCATTCTACGTTCAGCGTACCAGCTGTCACGATGGCTGAAGCCCAACCCTCGAACAAGTTGACAATACGCCTACCTCTACCAGGTTCCAGAGGCCAGAATTTCGAAGACATTGTGCTCAAATGTGCCGAATTCATTCAATGCAGCAAGACGTGCGTAGGCGATGATAACGATGCTTCTGCGCCTTCATCTCCTTGTGAAACTTTCCCCGAGCTCCGGCCGGTGTTTCTGCCAAATGAGATTGTGCTTCATATCATAGAGTACTTAAACGAACCGTACAAGCTCCGAGGCAACATTACCCCTGACCAGCGGTCCTGGCTCCCAATAATTGTCTTCTTCAAGCCACGTCTATGGGCTAGCATGCCTGCCTTCCAGATCTGTCGTGCTACGAGGTCACAGGCGATTAAGCGTTACGGACGGCCTTTGCCGAATGCTCTGCCTTTTGATGCAAGCGTCGACAGTATCAGTCTTCAAACGGAAGAGTTTTTCAGGTATTTCGATCAAAACAGCATTTCCACACGCACGTCCCGAACACATTCTTTGTTAGACACTATAGGAGAAGACTCCTTCTTTTACTGCAACGCTGATGAGAAATCAGCTAACACAATGAAACCGGTGAACCGACTCGACTACAACCTACTAGACAAAATACAGTGTGTGGAGATAGAACTGGTGGACCGTGGATTCTACTTTGAACAGTGGGCTCAGATTTGGATCTACTTATCGGGATTGAAGAGTTTGCATAAACTCAAGCTTAAGCTATATCAATACGACACGTGTGGCTCGTCAATGGACGAGAAGCGTGCGGCTTCTATCTCTGGAAGACATCCTTACAAGCGTACTGATATTGAGTCGATAGTTGGTCTTGCGTCGGGACTATACATGCACAAGTCATTGGCTGTTTTTGAAATTGAGAAGTCTAAAGCTAGATGTTCGGCTCAAATCAACTATGATTTGCGCTACTTCGACAAAGATGAGTTGACTGCTTGGGCCAGTGACTGGATAACTTAATTGTTCCAAGCTGATAGCAGATGCAGCATTCCTACCAAAACTCATAGATTGGAACGGCGGCATCATATATCGGTAGATGATGCTTCTCAGGGGCGGCCGTCAGCATGGCGAGCTATAAGTTTCACTCTAGCTAGAAGGCGAATATTCACTGTGATATGATGGTTTTGGGGACTAGGAGGATGCCCATAATTTACCCATCTGAGACGTTGTGATGAACGAAGAAACAGAACTGCTATATATGCTAGCTGAGGTGGCAAGTCTAATGATGCTTAGGCTATTGGCTTAGAGGGTAGGTTTGGGGAACAGGTCTGCTCGCCTTCACTGGGTAACATCAAGCTGGCAGAAATTACATTTCATTCCTTTCATCTATGTTATGAGAGCATTCTATGTTGCACGCGTGACCTTGTGATAGTTTCGCTAGTCCTTTCGCCCTTTTTAAATGTCATTGAGACATAACTAGATGGACAATGCTCAAAGATACGACTGGTTATGGCCGCCCTGAGACTTCAATGCAAACGCGTGGTGTATTGAACTTTGAATTTACAAAACCTAGTCGTTTCCAGCATCGGGCCACACACCAAATTTGAGTCCTATATGTAACGTTTCCTTTCTGCTCTGGGAATATGTACTCTTTTATCTCCTCACTCCTAAATTCAAGTTAGGGGGCTTGCTAACTCTTGTTATAGTGCTATTTGTGCGGTTGCCATGAGACCCGCGGGATCGCTCCTAGATGTTCAGACATGTCCTTAGACGATCAGCTAACTCCTCTTGTAGTCAGCCTGGTCATTGGAGAGACAAGCTGTAATAAGGACGGTTCACAGGTAAGGGAGAGTCAAGCGTTTAAGGACACGCCAGGAGTGCTGCGATCTTGGAGCCGTGTGAGTAACTTGATAGTAGTAGGAACACATATTACCACGTAACGACTACCAATCTCCTACAATGCACTTCATACTCATCGGCGTCCAATAGATTCTTACTTTCTTGTTTCTCATCTCCGAAACCGGCTCAGCCTGTCGGACTCCCGCCCTCCTCCCCTTGCGTCGGGGCTTTGTTTCTCTTTCTGAACCAATCCGTCCAATACTTGGTGAACTCCTCTTTCGCGCAATCGCAGCCGGGATCCTCGAGGAAATGCGTGTCCCATTGGTAGATGAGATTATTGAACGCCATGTCCAGGCCTTCCCGGAAGATCGCAATATCAAGATTATCGAACTTGCCTTGCGCCATATTGACCACTGGACCAATCCAAGTTAGTTCTTGTACCCCCCCTAATAGTGTCATAGTCCCCTCGAATAGATTGTCGATTAGGTACCTATACCCGCGTGTATATATGAAAATGAAAATGAAAATGAAAATGAAAATGAAAATGAAAATGAAAATGAAATGAGTAGTCAAGGGAATGTGACTCACACATCCATCTTACAAGGTGCTGCAAGACCTTCTTCTTCTCTATCCGGACGTCCTTCTCCTCGCCGGGGGGGAAAGTAGAGGCGGCCGCGCGCGTCCCTCTTCTCGAGCCTGCCGGCCAGCCAGTCCTTGAACTCGCCGAAGACGGCGATCCGGCTGGCGACGAGGGCCTGGCGGTCGTGGCGGGGGCCTTCCCACCGCAGCATCTCGTCGCGCAGCATCTTCTGCACGTAGATGACGTCGAGCACGAGCATCACGTCCCTGTGCGCCCACCCGATGCGGTGCCACAGCCTCCACGTCGCGGATCCGGATGCGGATCCCCCCCTGTGCTCGTCCTCGAGGCTGCCCACGGCCTCCAGCAGCTGGCTTTCTAGCTGCCAGCACCCCGGACACGGCGACTGCGCGCTCTCCTCGCTCACCAGCACGTACCGCTTCCCCTGCGCGCACGCCCCCGTCGCGCGGAACTCGTCGCATGGCTTCGGCTCCGTCGGCGTGCTCTGCGGGTCCTCGTGCGCGCAGATCGTGTACCCCTTGTAGCGATGTGTGCACATGGTAGCTGTTGTCTCTCGCGGGCGTCGAAGGGAGAGTTTGACCAGGGTAGTAGATCCGTAGATGAGGGGGGGAGAGGGGGTGTGAGCGTATTAAGATAATCGTGCCGCCCTGTCTCTGAGTTCTATGAGGTCAAGCAGGGAGAGGGAAGGCCATGGTGGTGCTACTACGGCCTTTTATGCCTGGGTCGCGGGTCATCCTGGCCCCCGTTGCCTTGCGTTGCGTTGCCCGACGACGGCGGGTGTTGCTGGGGGTGTTGCCCGCGTTCTATGTTGATTAAACTGCGATGCTTTAATGCCTGCGGGCGTGTAACACAGTATTTCCCCCCGCGAGCCTTGTGGGTGACAGCGACAAGTCGAGGACGTCGCGACGCCTGGGGTGGCAAATGGGTGGTTTCTCACGATGATTTGAGATTCTATGTATGAGGCGAGAGAGACTTGGGGGTGGCTATCGTTCGTTTGACGCATTTGCCCGACCCAGAAAATTACAGATTCGATCAGGCCGGGCCAAGAGATGTTTCGGCTCGATGCAAGAGGGCCTTGCTTCCCGATCTATACCACTACTACTACCTACACACTACCTTAGATAGGTAGATGGGATGGATGGTGTGCAGGGTTCTTGTCTGGGGACCGTATCACCTTCGTGTAGCGCAACCATTCGTTCGCGAGAAAAGGACTGTGTCACTCGTTAGAGATAGAGCAAGACAGTTTAGCTAGGTAGTTAGTTCGTTGGTTGGCTTGGTATGTTTTTTTCTTGGAAATGTGCGAGTAATAAATAGATAATCTATTGGTTGTTACTTTCCACGACCGAATTGCCGCCTTAAAAGGCTCGTCTTGATGGATTGATCATCCTCGCTTTGCGAGCAGGGAACTCGATTCGATCTACCTACCTACCTGCAGTCAGGAGTCCCTGGTTCCTGTCACTTGCCATCTCGTGTCTCAGAATCCATACCCTCGCGCAACGTCTCAATCTGCTTCTTGATCTCAACCCACAAGGGGAGATCGTCCAAACCACTGTGGCCATCGTCGCTACCACCGTCGCTGCTACAGACGTCCAACCAGCCGTCGCCCATATCCCGTGTCAGCGAATCTTCTTCGCTGCGCCGCTCCCCGCCCTTCGACCGTCGAGCGATCGCCAGAAGCGCCGCCACGAAAGCCTCCTGCATGTACGCGAAGCTGAACTTATCCGTGATCTCGGCGATGGCGGTGCATAGCTCGTCGGGGAACTCGATGTCTTTGTTGTCGGCCAATTTCTTCTGCCAGAATTTGCAATATGCGACGCGCTGCTCTAGGTCTGGGTCCGGGAAGAAATACTTCCTGTCGAATCGCGAGGGACGTTTCTGCTGCACGTTAGCTGCTTCGTAGACCTATCTAATACCTTTTTCTTCTTTCTTATCTTTCTTTCACATGACGGACAGAGCAGGAAAAACGATGTAGGAAACTACAAGTCGTGAGACTTACAGAAATACCTGGATCTAATCGATCAAGGTGATTCGTCGATCCGATCATGAAGATGCCGTCGTTATTCTTGAGGCCGTCGACCTCGTTCAAGAAGTAGCTGCGCACTTGGTCCGAGACGATGCTATCCAGATCCTCGAATACCAGATAGCATGGCGCGAACTGCCTCGCCTTCTGGAAGATGAGCCTGAGCGCATACTCAGGGCCGCCGTACTATTTCCGCCCAGCATCAGCGATATCCATCCTCGAAATGAACATAACTTAACATCACTAGGCAACTCACCGAAGCCAACGACCGCACATACAAGGTCGGGACCGGGTCCTCGCGATCATACAACATATGCATAGTAGCCTTAATGGAGATGGTCTTCCCATTGCCCGGTGGACCATGGTAAATAATCCCCCTCTTCCACGGGACCTTCAGCCTCGCATAGGTATCCCGAGAATCAAAGAAAGAAGTATGGTCCTCGATGATCGCGCTCTTCATAGCAGGGTCGAGGATGACATCCCCCCACGTCGCGCCAGCGATGCTGCGGAACAGCGCCGCGTTCTTCTGCCAATACCCCTGGTCGAAGACCCAGACCTCCTCATGCAGCTCGTTCGCCCAGCTGCCGGCCGCCAGCAACAGGCCGTCGGCGTGCCCCCGCTCCGTGGAGAGGATGTACTGGTTCGTGCGCGCCGAGTACGCCTCGGTCCCGTCCCGGCCGTCAGCCACGTACAAGAGGAACTCCCGCCCCCGCCACCGGTACGCGAACTTGCCGAAGTTCAGCTTCTCCGCCAGAAACCCCGGGTCTCCGTCGATGCGCCGCGCCGGCGCGATGTAGACCGTCCATGCTACCGGGGAGAAATTCCCGCCGCTGCTGCCGGGAGATGTCCCGATCGCGCGGCTCGAGGCGTGCCCCGCTGCTGCGTATCGGAGCAGGTCCACCCCGTTGTCCCGCGGCGCGATGGTGAGTTGTAGCTGCGGATATTGCTCCGCGAGAGACCGCGCGATCAGCGTGTCGGTGTCGATCCGCTTGCCTGTCGAGTGCGCGAACCACGCGTCATTCGTCCTGTCGCCGACGCCGACGCCGTCGTCGCCGCCGCCGGCGGAGTGGATTTCCGGGGCCAGCCCGCTCGGCAGTCCGGCTGTGTCGTCGTAGCTTTTGTTTGCCATCTTGCTTGCTTGCTTGATTGATTGATTGATTCAATTGCCTACCTACTTGAAATACCTAGTAAATGATGCCAATTGACTACGTAGCAAGTCGAACTCGCGCTTCTTGCTCTTTTTAGAGACGTTTAAACGGCTGCCTGGATGAAGGATGGATTAACAAGGCTGCCTGTCTGTTTGCATTTCCCTTTTAGGCAGTGACGTAACAGGAGATTTAGGTGCAGCTCTGTTTTCTCGTAATACCGCGTATCTGCGGGCTTGAGTGACTGCGCCACGGGTCATCTCTATCTGGCAAGCCAAGACATTGGGGACTACCTATCCTGTCACCGACTTCACAAGAGTAAGTACAATCGAAATGAACAACATCTGATCTGGAGCTCGCTTTTAAAGTGTCACACCGCCCGGTCTATGGTGCCCATAAATTTTGAAATGGGATATCTTGAACTCCTAAAAGTCTGGTTGCTGGATTGGGGCGTGGACTTATTGGGACGATCCCTGCGGCGGCATCACTGTGAAACCTCGCATACCACATTACCGGTATATGTCCATGGGGACACTACCATAGCGATCAAATCACGCCTTTCGAGGACACACCCGGCGAGATTGTTCTTAGCTTCATTCGATTGCATTTTCTTTTGGTGCACCGCAACTAGAAGAAAGCAAAGGGACGTATGCTGTCCTTCATGATTAGAAACATCAAGCAACAGCTGAAGAACTCCTTGGATCGCTGAACTATGATTGGAAACTAGTATTAGTATCGTACTCCCGTTCGCCTCTATAGCAGAGAGCTCGCGAAAAAGAAAAAAAGGGGGTGTCAAGTAAAGAAACCAGATATTCTCCTTCGTTCCTCGGTCTAAGGTTATCTTCTAAATGGGTATTTCTGCGCGTGGCTAGGTTGCCAGCGTTTTCTCTCTTGGCTAACACCTGTACGAAGACAGCGGCGATGGAGTCCAAATAATATCCAATTCCTCATCAAGAAGATGCATATTAAAGGGGTCTAAAATACACGATCAAGACCGATCCCCATACCCAAATTAACTAAGGGGAGAGAAAGCCATGCAAACAGACTCGGCGTTATCTGAGGAGATGGTTTGTCTACCCTAATTCTATAGGCCGCTGGTGGTGATACGCAGGTGCTTCGACAGGCTGTTCATAACCGGCCGCCTCGACGGGTTTCGGATAATACCCATCTGTGGGCAATGCAGCAGCAGTCTCTAGCGAGTCGAACGAAGACGCCGTCGGTTCAGAACCCGGTAGTTCAGAACCCGGTAGTTCAGGCCGTCCTTGTTGACGTCTTCTCCAGAACAAGAAAGCCGCGGCAGCGACGATTATTACACCGCCCAGCGCGGCGCCGACCCCTATCCCAGCTGCCGCGCCTCTCGACAGCCCTGTTGAAATATCTGTTGCTCCCGGAGGGCTGCTTGAGGATAGTGTACCGGGTGTGGTCGTAGTCGCAGCTACTGTCGTACTAGACGAGACGCTGGAGGTACTAGGCAATAAAGCTAGCGCACTTGATGAAGAGGGAGAGGCGGTGTCGATGGTGATGTTGAAGTTGGCAGAGCTTTGCTGGTTGCTCGAGTTGTTGTTATCAAAGAGCCAGAAGAAGAACACGGGCGATTGCGAGAGTTGAAGGTCGTAGGTCTGGACAGTCCAATAAAAGCTCTGGGGCAGCGTCTCACCCTCCGACTCTAGAAAACGCTGACTGTTAGCAGTATATCACAAGCAGGACATCTGGGTATAATATGTCTTTATCATTTCGTGGATGGTCTAGCTTACGATTATAAACCAACTGCTGTGACTTCCGCGCGCCGCCGGATAAGATGCCCTGCCAAAACTCAATCCGGTAGGAGTCCCAGGGCGCCGTGAACGCTACTATCTGGCTGGATCCCAGCGGCCATAAGGAGTTTGCGGCGAAAGGAGCTTTACTCGTCGTGTCTTGCCACTGGGGAGAGATGAATGCCGGCGTCTGGGCCGCCTGGACCCGGGCGTGAAACCATAGCCATAGGAGTACCGCGGTGAAGAAACGCATGACTTGACAACAGGATTTTTAAGAGCTTTAGGGTCACCGCCCAAGTCTACTTGCAAACACCAGTAAAAAGGTCGGAGGAGAGAGATGTAAGAGGAGGCAGGGATAATAGGGGTTTGTCATATGATTTTGTTAGGCCAGCTGAGAGCAGCGAGTGACTCCTCGAGAAAAACAGGTCCGATGGCCTCGCTGTCATCCAGTGATTCAATACTGCCTTGCTCTTCATTGTTGGGCGAAACAGAATAACCGAATTAGTACATAGTGGTACTATGTACTACGATGACTGCCTATAACCGCTATATATAGTATACCTAGGCCTACGCCGCAACTTTTGAGACGGATAGACCTAGGAGGTTGAAGGGTTTCTGCCCTCACACTTACACAAGTTACTCGCGGAGTCCACTAACACATAGCAGAGGCTTTAGTTAAGGTATTCAAGGTGGCTAGGTAGGTGGCCATAAGGTAGCATTTGCTGTTCTTTTTTTCTTTAGAACCCTATCTATTCAAGCTTGATGTTAGCTTTTCTGTTTCCTACGCAAGGAGAAAACTTCCGGCCCTAGAAGTAATAATGTGAACAAAACAAGCTTACAACATTCATACGAACAGGATATTTGAATTTTTGAAGCTGAAGCACCAACATGCATAACGACTCACGATATTACTGGATGGGTTAGCACAGTGCATTCCTGCTGTCAGCCCAACCAGCAGCGCTCCACACTATACAGTGCACAGTGATTTGTATTTGAGGCGTTGCTTACAGGCACGAGCCGTTATTCTTTTCGACAGCGACCCAATAATCGCGTCTGATCCTTATCAACAGGGTCGAAGGTATGATGATCTGAATTGATCCCAATGTCATGACTGGCGTATTTCCAGACCTCTCCATAGAAGGGCATCTCGGTGAGATGGAAATGCTTCCAGGCTCGGGCGCGGAGGAAAGTCGTAACCAGTAAGAAGGCAAGTATAGTATGACTGACTATAAGAGGAATTTCATGTTCAAGGATGACATTTGAGCAGAATGGAGGGCTAGGAAAGGCGAAGGAAAGGCGACAGCACGACAGTCGCGTCCACGCCACGTCTATCGAAGACATGTAGACTAACTAGCGAAGCTCTAGTTCGCATAAGGTCGGGGATGTCTGGAAACGATGATCATTCTAATCCGGTTGGATACGTGAATGTTACAACCTAGCTTTGAACATAGTATATCAAATCGGATTGTTTTGTTGATACATGCCGTCTGTCTCCGTTTCCAAAGCTTGGTCGTTGTGACTTTATGGGGTATGTCATTGGGCTCTCACAGCTCCTTTGCGGTCTCGTGACTGAACAGGGGCCATCGATCTTGAGTCGGTTTAATATCAATCGAATATCCATCAAACAATATGTTTACCACATGAGACTGTGAGCTTTTGAGCTCTGTGTCAGATAAATATTAGATTTGACGCCCAATAACTGTCTGTGCGCATCGAATCCGACAGCCCGGGACTACGGAAACCGAGTGGGGTAACACGGGTCGCTCGCATGTCCATTGTCCATTGAGGTTGTCATGCATTGCATTTGGGGGCGGTTGGTAGCCTGTTTTTTGACTCTGAAAACCAAGAGGCTGGTTTAGGTTTAAGATGAAAGGTTGACAGGTTGAAAGGTTGAAAAGGACCTGATGATATAATGTCAGATAGGAAATACCTTCAGCTCACTATTTATTCTAGACTTCTCATAAGGATATTCGCCTATGCACTTCGGTAGAGCGTACTCACAAGATGGTCCTCAATTTGTTAGTCAACCGCCTCCAAACTGGCCTCGGCAATGCGTTTGAAGAACTCTGCCGGGGTGACGCGTCGGGCGACGTAGACGGGCACTAAGCTAAATGGATTAGCGCAACGTTGCCTGTGTCCTTTGACTGCTGAACTAGAGGCCATGTCATACGAAATTGTGATGTCTATAACCTTGGAAGTTCGGAACAACGATCTACCTGTTCGCGACAGAAGGATATATCGGCAAATGTGATATATCGTTAAACGCGAGGAATAATCCGAAAAGCATGACGTTCGGTTTGATAGGATTAGACCACAAGCATGCCAGACTACCTGATTTTTCTTGGATGATCGTAAGGTACCTACCGCATGCATGGTGTATAAAGTTAGACAAGGTGTAAACCTGGGTTCTATTTAAATATTAAATAAGGTACGGATATGCCTACAAATCTTTTCCTTAAAAGTAACCCGTAATTTAGTACAATTACTATACTAAGCTAAAAATCTATTCTAAGGACTAAGTTATATTAGAACTAAGTACTAAAGTTTATAGTCTAGGAGCTATATACTTATATATATAAATATAGTAAGGCAAGTAATAGTATAAAAATACCTGTCCCTAGGCAACCGTTCCTTAGTTAATGGGCTACCTTTTAGGTTGCCACAGACCTACCTACTTAGGTAGGTTAGGTAGGTATGATACTTATATCGTAAGATGCGATATGCATGTAATCGAGGTGCCGCGTAGAAGACCGTTTGCCACCTGAGCCGAGTTGACCGTTTTGGCGGCAGCACCGTCACGTCGTAGCCAGAACTCCGTTTTTTTATGCATAGGTATAATTCGCTGATAAGTGGAACGGAGATGATCAGTCCATCGCCTGATCCTAGACTGAGTCTGTCCTGAGTAACGGGTGAGCTGGCGCTAATCCTAATCGGTGAGGTACATGAGAAAATGTAAAACTTGGAACCGCTCCATGCCTGAGGTAAAATACCGTACCGACCTGGTATCTTATAAACGTTAGTTTAATCTATTGGTAGGTAGTCTGAATCTACATCCATGATAGTACAAAAGAATCTTAAAGGCTTCCGATAACGCCAACCCACTGCCCTACCTAACTGTCGCAAACACGACTATAGCTCCAGACGACACAATCCCACGTCCGGCGGAAACTTGCTACACAGAAACCCCCCACATAATACGATTAGGAAGAGATCATGTCGAACCTCCAAGCGCCCCGAGGCGGCGCGAAAGAGCAGTCGGGACTCCGCCATCCGACAAACGGCAAGACGATATACCACCGACCGTTAAACCGGGCCAAGGCGGCCGAGCTCAGCGGCGCAAGCTTTGCCTACCTCTTCTCTGAGATGGTGAGCTACGCATCGAAGAAGATTGAGAGTATTCAAGATCTCGAGAAGAGGTAAGTCCCCCTCTTAGTCGAGATAGACCTTCGCCGACATACTGCGGGCCACGAGGCCACCCATCGATCGCTACAACGAGTTTGCCTAAATCTTGGATCTAACACGAAACGTCTATATACAGACTCAATGTGCAAGGCCACCCGATAGGCCTGAAGCTCCTCGACCTCCTCCTCTACCGCGAGCCGGCACGATCGCAAACACGGCCCCTGAACATAATCACGCTTCTGCATTTCATTAAGATCAACGTGTGGCAGCACCTCTTCGGCCAGGCCGCGGACGGCCTCGAGAAGTCGTCGGACCCGTCCAAGCCCGACGAGTACATGATCATCGACAACGAGCCGCTCGTCAACCGCTACATCAGCGTGCCGCGCGACATGAGCCAGCTGAACTGCGCCGCCTACGTCGCCGGCATCATCGAGGGCGTCTGCGACGGCTCCGCCTTCCCCGCCCGGGTCACCGCCCACAGCGTCGGCAAGCAGGAGGAGGGCGAGATGTGGCCCGGCCGTACCGTGTTCCTAGTCAAGTTCGCGCCCGAGGTCATGGAGCGCGAGACCTTCCTGGGTAAGGGCTAGGCTAGGGCCGCGCTGCTGTTACACCACGAGACCGTGGGGTGAAGGTCGAGATGGGTTTTCTATTAGTCAAGGTTATAGCATGGCAAGGCGTCTTCGGATAGGCGGTGGCGTTCGGGGATCTACGGTTCAGGCGAATTTATATTCATTAGGACGATACGGAGACCACGAAAACAGCGCAGTAGGTATTGTGGTTATGCTTCAACGAAGCCCCGCACACGCGCATATCAAGGGTATTAACAAGAGTAACCAAATCCCCGTACTAATGCATCGCCTCGCCTCAAGTGATCTTGTGAACCAACGCCGACCCATACCGCAAACTCCCATCCCAGATCTTGAACTCCCGCTAAAGTGAGGATTACCAGGCTCCATCAAATGCCATAAGCTCATAAGTGTCTCGTCACCTCGGTAGTCCCTTATATGGGTTTTTGGTCGCACTGCTCGTACGACCCGACGCCGGGCCCTTCTTCATGAGCTCGGCGAGATCGAGGTCTTTCCAGGCAGGTTCCTTGCTACGCTGCGTAGCTTTCTGGATGCCGAATGCGGCGTGCTGGTCGGGCACGACATCGTCCTCATCTTCAGGATTGATGGGCTGGTGGTGCGGCGGCACGTAGATATCGTCGTCAGGCAACTTGTCCTTGCCAAAGTCCTCGAAGAGGTCGGCATCGCGTGGCCGTTGCATGTGTACATATGTGTAGCAGCCGTCTTTATTCTAGTATAGGATTAGTCGACGGGTTTTTAGCAAGACCAAGAAGATAGAGGAAGAGAGGGCGCGGCATGATAGCTGTGACAGGCAGCTTCACCTTCTTGCTAGGCTGGAAACTTTATGCTATGCTATACGTACCATGGTGGAATGGGATTAGTTTGTATTCCTCGTATGCAGTCAAGAAGGAAACAATCGTTTGGCCGTGCCTTGTGGTGGTAGTAGCTTAGGAGTCGTAGTTGATATAGTATGCCTTCTGTTCTGTGTTATTAATTCATCGTCAACAGCAACGATACTCACAAGGCCAATTGTAGTGGGGGAAGGCACTACCACATCAGGTTTAGTTTTCGCCATATACGCCAAATTAGGCTTAGCGTATTTGCTGCTGTGCTTCGGCTTCATTTTGTTAAAACGTTACAGACATAGTGTAAGAGAGAGCAGCTCCAATGAGATTGAGCCACCTGTAGCACGGCAGTCAACATAGAAAAATAAACTATATTAAGGTAGCAATGTTTCTATTCAAGCAAGGAAGTCAATAACTCATTAAACCGAGATATTGGTAGCTGAATGATTGAATAGAAACCCAGTTCTGAAGCAATGCACCATAACATTTCCATAACATTCAAAAGCTGTTTATGACTAGACACTGACGCTTCTTCACCAGCAAATTTGCCTATTGAAGGAAAAAAGGAATTGAAATAGACCAGGTAATGGTTGTGAATGTCTTGCAACATAGAAGAAATACAAACACAAGCAGTAACCTCGCTCCCTAGGTACTCCATACCTTGCTGTAGACTACATTCTCCCCACTGCTCAGCCTCAGAAGATAGGGCAATCAATCAGAGAACGTGTTTAGCGCATTCAGCGCCAACAACTTAGCGCGCTACAGTGCTGTACAACCGCAACCAGCGTTTGATGATGGGTGTCTCTGAACCAAGCATTCTCATAGTGCTCAGCCCCTTCAACAGGCGCGCAGCTGACGTCGACTCAGCCCTCTCTCATTGGGCTCATTTCTTGTGTGTTGGCCGTGTCAATTCCATACCAGCCTCCATGATCATGTTGATATAGTCTGGCTGTGCCGGGACAGTGGGAGGCCTTCCTTGGACCGCGACCGTCTCGGTAGAATACCCAACGTTCATTAATTCCGCATACTTAACATGGGCATCTCATTATAATAACTAGATACCATTCGTTTGACTAGATAGACCACAAGCCTCCGAAGACGATGCCATTCATTCCTAACACGCCAGAGTCACTGCTCGGCCGATCAGACTCGAAGAATCCTTCCACGACATGTAGAGGTATTACCGCCGGAGGTCGTCCATGTCGCAGACCGCTAGCTGCCACTCCAGGCTCCTCCCCTGCCGCCTCCCCTCCAGCCTCACGAAGTCGAGTGAATCAGCTTCGTGTTGATGATCCAAGCGACCCCGACCTCTACTGCTGGCAACATAAGGATCAGGCGAGCTCCTCTGCCAAATCCAGTCCCGGTCCCGCCTCCCGGACCAAACTTAACCCCATACGACAAGAAAGCTTCGAAAGCCTCATCGACCGACTCGGTATTGTTGAGGCCGAGAGGAACGGTCGGAAACAACATGGAAACCCTACGAAGCCGTCGGAAAACAGGCGGAATGAGAAGATTTCGCAAATCAGCGGCGGCAAAGTTTCACAGACCCCGAGCCCCAAACGAAAACCAAAGGTGCAGAAGCATGTGAGCTTTTGTTGTTGCTTCACGATCCCGGTGTATGAAGAAGAACAAGCCCCGAGACCCCAACCTCGGCCGATTCAGAATGCGTCAACAAAGCCTATTACTGCGAAACTACCGTCGAATCAACACCTGGCGCCGTCTCCTGTTAGCCAACGGCCGAGCCTCGCGGCATCAAAGAAATCATCTGCACAGTCTGCCATGTCTCAGACCTCTCAGTATCTCTCCTTGATACCCAACTCGGTCCTGCCAGAAACGGCGGCAAACCTCTTGAAGGAGCTATCAAAGCCGTACGCGCCGACGGATGAGGCCGGCTATATCTACATATTCTGGTTAACCCCCGAGTCGCAGCCATCAGCGCCTCCGGCAGAAGTGGCGCGAACCCTGCTGGCTCCCCCTCCACGCCCTGATATGCACCAACGCCGGACGAGTGATGTGCTGCAGTCGTTTGCCACCCAGTCAACCCGGTCAGGCTCCTCCAGCAAAACAATTCTCCTCAAAATTGGGAGGGCATCCAACGTCCAGCGAAGACTGAACGAATGGCAGAGGCAGTGCGGATATAACCTCTCGCTGATCCGGTATTATCCATACGTTTCGTCGAGTCATCCGTCGACGCCTCACAAGATGCCACACAGCCACAAAGTTGAGCGTTTGATCCACATTGAGCTCGAGGGCCAGGGACTTCGGGTCAATCAGAAGGTGGGTTGTGACGCCTGTGGAAGAAACCACAGAGAATGGTTTGAAGTCGAGGCCACCAGGGCCGGCATCAACACAGTTGATGAAATAGTGCGGCGGTGGTCAGACTGGGATGAAGGAAATCCGCAAAGATTTTAATCTCTTAGTGGATGAATGTATGAGTGTATGAGTGTATGATGTAACGATACTGTATTGGGGATACATGGCAGCACAGCGGGCGTTTATCGGACACTAGATTTCTAGCGTCTGCCTCGGTTGCTTAATGTCAAAACTAATAAGGAGCCAGTGATAATTGCTACCCTTACGTTGTGGGTACTCCCGTCAGAAGGTGATTAGTAGCCAATACCTGATAGTTTAAATCGTGGCGTGTCATGTTCTTCAGCATTATTTTTCCGAGACTTGTCTCACGAAAATAGCCAATAAGGGAGTCAAGATCCAAATCATAGGCAGCCCTATAAAACCATGGGAGCCTCTTATCCGCAGAATATGATGGAAACGTATGAGCTTGCTATTGAGGTTTAACGGACATTCATTTTGATGATGAGCCATGGCAGGTGTGCGTATAGGGCTTTTTCTTGTCCTCGTCAGGCCCCGGGGAATAATACCTTTCGTCCCATTTGTTATCTTCCCACTAACTAGGTATCAATATGATATGATACAAACATACTACCCATATGTAGCATATCGGAGGGCGGTGGACTACATACACGCCATATTTGCAGTATAAGTTAGTACCATCTAATACCGCACGTGTCGTATAAGTCAATCACGGCTGGATCCACCACGGCCCGAGTCGAGCTTGTGAAAGCCACCATGGAAACCGATCCGCTCGTTAGTTTCCCCAAATCTTATTCGTCATGGGCCCGGTTCGCCATGTGATATCGTCGGCATGTCGGTCCTCCAGCCAACAAAGGTTTGTGTGACAGCGTCTTTCGGCATTATCTGTAGCTTATTTGCAGGGTCTTTTGTTTTCCTCTGCCTTATTGGCCCGTGAAGCCAAATCTGACAGACGGGGCTGAGAAAATATGCATAAAATACAGGTAGGTCTCTTCAAGGCACCGTTGTCAAGTACCTATTGACGTGCAGGCAGGGGTAGGTACAGTAGTCCCTACCTATATGTACTTACTGTACTGGCTATATTTGGGTTCCGAGTTGAAGAACCATCATGGCTCGTTCCTAAGCCCACTCACGCACACTTGCTGGGCACGTCAGGTGGGCTGGAGACGTACTATTGTGTGCATACTGCTTCTCGGGCCAAGCTTTAGGATGCGGTCGGTCGCTCGTCCATTCGCCGGCCTTTTACAGTAGATGCAGGTCACCATACACTAAAAAATATGGCATCGCCGCGACGAAGGCTGGATAGCCTGCAGCTTGACCACATATGGCATCCGCTCCGTCTGCTAGCAGTATGCAGGGGTACCTGTTCCTCTGTCTACAGGCTAAGACTATAGCATATACCTACTTATTATACCCTTTCTTCGCATCCTTGTGACCGTTTGACTTGAATCCTTCCGTTGCACGAAGGTGGTCGGATTTTTCTGACAATTATTCCGGTTTTTCATCTCCACGCCACCACTCACCTTATGTTTCGTTCGACCGTTGGATGAGTACATTATATTATCAAGATATAAACGTACTGTATATTTGCCCTATTTGGTCATTTTGAAGCGGCTCTTATTTCGCGACGGAAGTATAAGGGCGGGAGAAGGGATAATCGCCAGTCATCCATTCCTAGGTACATATCACAGAAGTCGACTCACCACGACGATTAGAGAATGGATACAACCGCGATGATCGGAAACCCTGAAGATGGCCCGGGGGCACCGCCTCCAAGCTCCAACATTTCACAACAGCCGGCTTCAGGCAATCGCATGGGCATGATGACCGAGGATGATCGACTATCATGGGGAGGTGGCAGTGCGCCGTCGCTCCCCTCTATCGACGACGACCCTAATGATGTCAGTGACGAAGAAACTAGAGACGCGCAAAGGCTCGGCTGACATAGTACTAGGACGCCATGAGCATGACGGAAAGTGTCAAGTGAGGCAACCTGAAGACATAGACCTTACGCTGGACGAACATGGCTCACCCAATAGCTAGATCATCGACAATGTCCCTGGACCCGACGTTGTACCACTTCATAGAAGAAAATGGCCGAACCTATCATAAATATAAGCAAGGGAGTATGTTTCCCTGTAAATCTATACTCAGCGTCCTCTATCATATAACTAACGATAGGACTTATCTAGGATATTTCCTTCCTAATGATTCGGTACGCCTTAGGATTGACATTCTTTTCAGCAGCCTTAAAGCTAATGCGCATCCCAGGCAGAACAAGAACGACTCGGTACGTCCCCTTTTACTTGTTGCTTTACGAGAACATTGTTAACTCGCGCTTAGATCTACAACATCAGCTCTTCTGTATAACAATAGGAGGGAAGCTAAATATATGTCCACTTCCGAAAACACCAAAAAGAGTTTTGGATATCGCCACAGGTTCGGGTCGCCTTGTTACCCTTTGCCGACTATTCTCGCTGACGCCATGTAGGAACCGGGATCTGGGCAATAGAATTTGGTCTGTTATCTCTCCAAGCAATCTGAGATTCTCGTTCTAACATCTTGTCCAGCCTCTCAATACCCTGACACTGAAGTTGTTGGCACAGATCTGAGTCCCATTCAACCTCATTAGTGCGTCATCTCCACTATCTCGCATCGTGTTCTATATGGTGACGGTAACTAACGACGTTGTCCAGCCTACCCGAAAACTGTAGATTTGAGATAGACGACGCGGAGGATGAGTGGACATTCTCTGAGCCTTTCTCGTTTATTCACGGCCGCGCACTAATGAGTTGTTTTGATGACCCAAGTAAAGTTGTAAAGCAGGCTTTTGAAAACCTTGAGCCTGGTGGTTCCATCGAGTTCCAGGACGCTCTGTTCCCCATGTACTGGATCGGCGAGCCTCCGAAGCACTCGGCACTGTATCGGTGGAATGAGCTGCTAATGGAGGGAGTAAAGAGAATTGGACGGTCGTGGAGTAACGTGGTCAACTACCCGAGGTATTTCAAGGAAGCAGGGTTCGAGGATATCACCGAGAAACGGTTCTACTGGCCAACCTCCCCGTGGGCCAAGGGCAAGTACTTCAAGACAGTTGCCATGTACTTCCAAGAGGACATGATCTCGGGAATGGAGGGTATCAGCATGAAGGTATTGCAAGCGACTGGTATGACACCTGCAGAGATCAAAGAATTTTGCGAAGAGGTCAAACGCGATTTTCGAGATACAAACCTACACGCATACCTCACTGTGTAAGTCAAGAACCCAACCTTGAACATCGTGGGAAACGAGACGAGAATACGTTGCTAACTTTCTTTAGATCATATATTTATGCGCGCAAGCCTTTGAATAAGTCATAGTACATGTGCTTGTACCGCTACACTAACCCTCACGAATGATGATTCAACGTCTACCTGCCTACGTATCAAAATGTGTATCTATCTATCTAGCACAGCCATAGAAAACTCTCTCACCTTGGACCATAGGCCAATTCATCAAACTCAGATTTAACAATTGTGTGCCAACAAGGGCATTATCGATCACGACTCGGTTATGTATACAACACACAACACTATGTCTTCTTCTAGCAGCCCGAACTACGACTACTCGGCCGAACACTGGCTGGAGCCAACCGAAGCGTTCACCACATCGAGTACATAGATTCGATTTGTAAAACTCGCTAGATTGAGACCACAACATTTGTTTAGGACGTAATAGCGACGGAGAACGGGCATTTTAAGAGTCCGAAATAGGGTCGCCGAATACGCACCCGCATAACTTTCGTTATCTTTTATATCGATAAGATTTGACTATGAGAGGCTCCCTAGGTATGGGTGATAATAGATACTACAAGGTCCAGTTCCCCTAGTTATTTGGTAGTCGTGACTTGACTTGGCGGATATAGCGGGGATAATATCCTTACATATAGACTTACGAACCTAGGTACAGACCGATAATAACTCATAGATATACTTACTTTCCTATTATCCTTTTACAATTAACAACTATAACTGACGACTCGCCGCACTTTTCTCTGCTTAAATATGCAAGACAGGCAACTGAGTCGCAGACTCGGGGCCTATAGAATAAGAACGGACCTCAAAAATGTGCGAACACCGAAAGTGAGGGGCACAGCGTAGCGCTCACCTACCAGTCTGGGTA
Organism: Xylaria polymorpha; assembly: GCA_003426235.1. Lineage (NCBI taxonomy): Eukaryota > Fungi > Ascomycota > Sordariomycetes > Xylariales > Xylariaceae > Xylaria > Xylaria polymorpha. Next base: position 47,916 of record NQIM01000032.1, on the reverse strand, counting down.
ATTTTGAATAAAATAGTCGATGTACTCGGCCTTTCTGCGTCATTGTGTAGTACCAATTCCCTCACTATCCCGGCCCAGAAATTCGTTAACCCGGCTTTTGGAGGGGTTGCCTATGTCCGTTATTGACGGGTTGCTTGTGATTACTAAGCGAGATCGTTGGTTATGTCTATACAACGACTCAACATCAGAAGTAGATAGCATAACGACGTGCTGTTGGTTGTGGTTCTATAAGAGGATATTTCTCTCTCTATCTTTTTCATCGAGTACTCCGCTACTCACCTTTAACCTCATCACTCATCATTCCCTTCTAAACTAAAAGGTAGCATAGACCTAGTTCTATACCAACAACCCTCCCTCCTCAAAATATCATGTCTTTCAGTTCGTGTTGTCTCAAGACCTTCACCTGGGGTGGCACGCCCGTGGGCAAGGAGGTCAAGCTTGCCAACAACGACAGCTACGTGACGGGCGACAACAAGGATGCCGCCGTCCTCTTCATCCACGACCTCTTCGGCTGGAAGTACAACAACATACGTCTGCTGGCCGACCACTACGCGCGCGAGGCCAACGTTACCGTCTATGTCCCTGACTTCTTCGACGGCTGGGTCGTCGACTGGGAGCTGGTCGAGCAGGAGAAGTTCGACAAGATCGACCTCGCCACCATGGCCAAGACGAACTCGCGCGAGGTCCGCGGCCCTGAGAGTAAGAACACTTTCCTCCTTTTTACTAATATCAAGCCATGTTATTCGAGGATGAAGCTTCGGGTTAAGCGAGATTGGAAACAAATCTGAATGGCATTCCCACGGCGTTTGAGACACATACACGTATTATGCCCAAGGCAGGAATGACTGACACCAAACCTCACAGTGGAGGCCTGCGCAAAGGCACTAAAAGGCGAGCACGGCTTCAAGCGTCTAGGCGCCATCGGCTTCTGCTACGGCGGGTGGGCTGTCTGCCATCTGGGACACAAGAAGCACGAGCCGAAGCTCGTGGACGCCGTATCGATGGGGCATCCATCGTGGCTCGTAAAAGAAGACATCGAGAACCTGGCCGTGCCGGTCCAGATTCTCGCGCCCGAGTTCGACCACGCCTTCCCCCCCGGACCTAAAGGCGTACACCTTCGAGACGCTGCTGAAGCTCAACCTGCCGTTCGATTATGTCCACTACCCCGGCATCGTGCACGGCGGCCTCGTCCGCGGCAGCGAGGCCAACGCCAAGGAGCGCGAGGCCATGGCGTCCGCGAAGAACTCGGCGGCTTTCTGGTTTAAGCAGCATTTGCATTAGATTATATGTGCGCTGGGACCCTGCGGTCTTATGGATGGGAGTAGAAACTAGATCAAATTTGAACTTCTCTCGCAGTTATTGCGTCTTCGTGGGACTTATGGTACACACCATGGATCATAGCGGATCTGGATGGATGAATGAAATAGCCTTGTATTAATGAGAAATAAGCTATTATAAGTTAGCTGTATGTGTCCGCGCGACTCTCCGTCACTCGACGCATCGAGGCGTCATCTGTACTGCGTAACTCTTCTCCAGACATGGAAATACATATCTCTCGCAAGCAGGATTATTATATAAATAATACTGTTAGCATGGGAGTGGCAGCCATGATGGCCAAGTATAGATAGATGCCTCACGTAGAAGGTGTGGCTGGCATATGGTTAATTGCCCTGTATAAAAAAGACAAGCTCGTGGGTTAGAGAGAACCTGGTACAATCTCCCCGCAGACCACATTTGGATTCAGATAGCGATTCTTCATCAAGAAAGTCGGTCGAAACTGGATCTGCTTGAGACACCATGTAGTTATTTGCAACTGTTATGATGGAGGTTTCTTGCCGCTGTGACCTTTCTTAGATCCGCATTCTATCCAGTTGTATTTCAAGTATTTCTTCTCAGCCCTCTTTTTCATAGCATGCAGACTTCGACTATCTATAATCTAGTCTCTTCTTATCCCAACCCGGCCGCAGATACGACCCATCAAAGCCCATATCATATGAAGTGCGATGGACATAATCTACATTCCACTCAATCTTCATCTCCGCGCCCTCAGCAGCCTGGCTCCAAACCGTGACCGCCACCGTATTGACCCCATTATAATCCAGTATCCCAGGCGGAACGGGATAATCAATCTGATTCCCAATATACGGATTGAAGCGCCCGTACTGATACCCATTAACAAACAGAAGCGCCCGCAACTGATTTGTTTTGCCAGTCGCAGACGCAAATGTCGTGGCTGACGGCGCCGTCAACCGGAAAGAAATTGACACGTCCAGCCCAGTGGGGATGTCCAGGGGAACCTCGGTCCGGAAGATGCGCACGCCTGCGCCCTGGACACTTAGAATAGAATTATTGCTCTCTGAAGTCTCCCATTCTGTCCCGGGGTACCCTGGGAGATGCATCCCGACTCTCTCAGCGTACAGCCCGCCCTCGTTCAGGAATCCCCGCACAGGGTCTACCAAGGCGTCTTCTTCCCTGGCAGTCCCTGCGATCTTCCACTCGCTGAAGGAATACGTTCCTGGTCCGAGAAGAGTGGCGTTGCTGATCCCTCGAGGGTTCAACGCTGCTGCGCGTTGATCGTGGCCGGAATTATCCATTAGAATAACGAGGATGTTGTCACGGTCGGTGTTGAGAGTGATGTTTTTGAAAGACAGGTCGATCCCTTGCCTGTCGATGTAGGATAAACCCAGCCAGGAGCCGACGAAGTGCGAGTTCAACCAGACCGAGTACCCAAAGGCAAGCCCCCCGGTTATATCTAGGAATACGCCTGTGGGTGGCTGCGGTGTTGCTGGAAATGTGGCTCTGTATATGTGAGATCCGGCATGCACTCCGTAGTCATCCACGTAGAGGACTGGGTTATTCGATGCTGGAGTTGTTGGGTTTGACGTATTGGTATGATTGGCAACTGGTGATGGTGAGAATTGGACATACGGGAAGGAAGCCGAGGAGTTTGGATTACATACTCTCCCAGGCTATGCCTGAGGCTTCGTAGTCATTGCTAATCTCCGGGAGACTATCTGCAGACTTCCAGCCTGTCAACGCAGGTAACGCATAGGAGGATGCGCCTTGAAGTGTAGCTGTTAAGATTCCATTCTTCATCGAGGTTATCCGCAGCTCCTTTCCATTCCATTTCAACGTGCGCACCGATTTAGGCGCAAATACTCGGATATCAGTCGCATTGGCAACATCCCCGGTTAGCTCGAGGATATGTGCTCGGATGGTCGATGATCGGACTAGATAAGGTCCTTGGACCAAAACTGCAATTATTATTAGCCACGATAATCACAAGTCAATAGCAGGGATTTGTTTTCATTTACTTGTAGATTCTGGCGTGTGTAAAGGCTCACTCAGCAAGCTCGGTGCCCAGAGTAAGTATGCAGCAGACCTATCGAGAAGCACAACCCTCGAGCCGTCATCGAGCTCTATCACATTCATTCCAGCATTTTGCGTGAATGAGACAGCTATATTCGATTTCCCGGGGAAGAACTTGATATCGGACCCTCCCTGAAGAGATATTACCTTGGCTGATTTGACGCCTTGGACGGTGAATTCTCCTTCTTCTCCTGTTGGAATCCACAAGGCTAGGACTTCCTTGCCATCGATAATGGCATAGGTCAGTACCTCTGCAGTCGAGTAAAGAAGCTTCTTGGACCCGAATTGGAAGTCGGTCACTAGAATCTTCGCTTGATGCCCGTTGATCGCGATCTTCCCACCGTGCTGGGGTACGGCCACTTCAAGGATGATTAGCATGGACCCCTGGTATGAAGGAAGGGGACATACATTGGCCTTCTGAAGTATCGATTCGAAGTTTCAAAGTCTCTAATGTTGACGACGGCGTGTACGAGTGCATCGCCACGTAGAACCTAGCTCCCGTCTCTGGGTTTCGAAGCTCGGACACGGAGATTGCCGAATTGTTCGAATAATTGGTGCTCTGTTTTTCCTAGGTAAGCTATTATTCTATTCACGCCAGGACAGATTTCTAACAATTCCAACACGATCTGTCATCGATAGATCCTTCGCCACTATCGAATTGTTAGCACGATTTCATCGAGGCTTCATCGCCGAAACAACTTACCTCTTATGAACTGGGTGAGCAGCTTCGTTTCGTAGTACTTGCTGCCAATCTGGCGATTTTCCGACACCGGTGAAGAGTAATCGTAACTCGATGCTTGATGATCTCAGTATCGCCAAACCTGTATGTCGAGTTGTGCCATATAAGTACTTACCGACGACGGGCGCAGCGTGCCAACCCCATGAAGTTCCGCCGAAGATCATGTATAGAGATATCGCGCTGACTCTCTGGTAGATCAAGTTGCGATAAAATAGATTAGCAAAGTCGGCGCCAATATCACCTGGACAGCCGCCCTGAGGCCCTCCCCACGGATTATACGATCCGCCTTGGAATTCCGGCATAAAGTTTGGTTGCGTGCTGGTAGAATTAGTATGAGAGTTCCAAGCTATTTGATGATACTTACGGCGATTGCACGGTAAAATAACTTTGAGAATATGTCAGTAGATTTTTAAACGTTGAATCAATTGATCTCTATCACTCCTAGACTTCTGGACTCACTCGTAGTAATTCTGAGTTTGCTACGTACCATCAGCGACGACGTAAGGGGCTAGGTATTAGGGGTTAGTTTACACTTACATAAGCAACATATTCGCCGTTCGTTCCAGTGCACTCGCTAAGGTTGCAACTCCAACAAGACGGATAACTGTCCAAGCCGACAACATCGACATTGCCCTTTGCGTCAGAAAAGTCGGTTGACCAGGAGTAACCATTCTACATAGCATTAGCTCCAGACTAAGTGCTAGTATTCCCAGCTACTGTACCATATTGGGGGCATTATGAGTCAAAGGAACGTCGATGCCGTTTTCCCGAGCGTTCTGTTTCAATAACTCCATATACTCTTGCGCCGGAAGATTTGGCGTCTTGTTCGCCACGTTAAGCCATTGGTTGCCCAATTCATTCTCGAGTTGGAAGAAAGCGACATTGCCGCCGTTAGTAACAAGATGAGGCACCACAATTTTCGACAGCTCCGTCATATAAGGCGTCCAAGCCTCCGTGTACCTCGGGTCGTCATCTCTGAGCTCTCCGTACGCACCCGTCGTCGCCCAGAGAGGGAAGCCCCCCGCGTTTGCCTCGGCGTTGATATAGGGGCCCGGTCTGATGATCATGTACATGCCGAGGTCTTTTGCCAAAGTCAGAATCTCGGTAAAGTTGTGCGCGCCGTTCTCGAAATCGAGGACACCGGGCAGTGGATTGTGGTAGCCCCAGTGATTGTAGATGGAAAAGGCATTGAAGCTGCAATTGTCAATGCTGGGAATGAAACACTGTCGAGAGAATCCTTACCCGGCTGCTTTCACCTTCTCCAATAAGTCGCGCCATAGCTCAGGCCTCGAAGATGGTTAGTTATCACATTATTTGCTAGTAGCATTACACCTCCACCTACACCGGATATCGCCAGTAATGGAACTAAGTTCGGGACATTAGTTAATTGCAATGATATATGCATGATCAGAGAACTTGCCTCTCCAGAGAATAGAAATAACCTCTCTCCGTTAATATGAAAACTGTAATGATCCCTATTTGGCAAATGTTAGACAATTTGACGTAGCAAGTCAGGGGTTGCGCGCACCATTGCACAAGATCCGTCAATCCGTTATCGTGGACCGGCCAATTCGTCCCATTACTCTGATCGGTGACCCCCAGCCCCAATGTCAATACGCCCAACAGGCAGAGGATATGCGTGAATCCTACCATGGCGTAGAAGCGTAGGGAAGCAAGCAATCCCTTGTCGAAGCTAGGCGGACGGTGAGGAAACAAGCTGGTTCACCGAGGATATTAATAGCTATTTATCCTGCCGCCAACGCCGTAGCCCGGAGGCAAACGGTGGAGTCCAACAATGCGGACTCAATCTTCTTAGCAGCAAGCGCTGATATAATTCGAACGTATTGCCCAGGGATACCTGAGATATGTCCCCGGTAGCGCTCAAATCGGACCGGGTTCCCGGTCATGGAGTCACATACCATCTTCCGCTCTCGGGGCAATTCTAGCCGAATTTGCGGCTTAACTCGACATCCAAGGGCCGGTTCTCTATACATCCCCGGGCGCCAAGGCTCTCAGCATCAAGGTGTGTGAATTGAAGATCGAGCCGATATATATAATCCAAGAACTTACGCAATCACGAACGAGATAGTGAGGCAGTAGCTCAACCCACCTGACTACACACTCGTTGGGATGAAAATTGCCGTTATCTTGCGTCCTTGTACGGTCTATGTCCAGGATGGCTTACTTACCTAGGTAGTTATTATCATGTAGAGAAACCAATACGTACCCGTCCAAATTCCATATTAACCATAACCAAACACACTTTTACACTCATCAATCTTGGGAAAGTTTTAGACTCCAGCAACTGCTTATTCGCTCTCTTTGTCTTGCTTAAAGACGACCTTCTCGCAGAATTGTAGACACTGCCTGACCGGCAGCCCTACGACATTATTCACGCTGCCCTCGACCTTCTCCACAAGCATCATACTTCCTACGCCCTGAACAGCATAACCACCTGCTTTGTCAACGCCCTCCCGCGTCCTTACATAGGCATCAATGACATCGTCCGGCAGTCCCTCACTTGCCTTTGCAAACGTGACCTTGGTCTCCTCAATATGACTCGAAATAGCATAGTCAGGGAAGCTAACATCGGCCTTTGATGCTATGCAGCAAACGGCGGTCAGAATACGGTAAACCCGCGTGTCCCAACGGTGTCGCAGCATGCGCTTGTGGGCTTGTTTAGAAGACGGCTTCTCTAGAATCGCGCCCTCCCTCGTTACGATGACCCTATCGGCCGCTATGACGAGGTATTTATAGTTTGCTTCTTGGTCTCCATTTAGCATAAGGGTGTTCCTCGGAGCCAGGCACCAAATGGTCAACTGCCCCAGTGTGTAACAAACCAGGATGAACCTGATCTATACTCGTAATTCCGCATTGCTGCATCGTTGTCTCCAGCTCGTCCGTTAGAACTAGTATAAATCAGCGCCGTCCCACTCTCATCTAGGCGGTAAGAAGTCAGAGAAACTTACTGTTCACAAAATGCTCTATACCCTCCTTCCCATAGTTTAAAGCGAACAAGAACCCCCGACCTATCCCTACAGCTTTGGCACCAAGACACAGAGCCTTAAAGATATCGGTCCCTCGTGTTATACCCCCATCGATATACACTTCCAATTTGTCGAAGATCTGTGGGCAGCACTTCTGCAGCTCCAATAGGACTAGAATCGTGGCAGGAGACGTATCGAGACTCCTGCCGCCATGGTTCGTGATATATATCGCTTCGACACCAACCTCCATTGCCTTGACAGCATCCATGGCAGTCTGTATCCCTTTCAACACAATCGGCAGGCCAGGGACGACCTTCCTCAACCACGTGATGTCATCCCAGGTGAGTGACGCATCGATGAATTGTCCCATGATACGCCCCAGAGAGCCGCCTTTGGCGTCGTTTTTTGCTTCCATACCAGACATCGGGAGTTTCATGCTCTCATCTGCCTTAAGACGCTCATCCGCCTCCCGTTTCCCGATAACAGGGGCGTCGATCGTAACGAAGATCGCCTTAACTCCTCGCTCTCTCACGAGCCGGAGCAGGTTTTCCGACTTCCGCCTGTCCTTGTCGACGTACAGCTGGAAGAAAACAGGCACGTTTGTCCCGTCGGCGCCCTTCTTTTCCTCTACGGCATCCATGACCTCGGAAAGTGGGAAGGAGCAGCTCGTCGATACGCACTGTGGAATGCCGAGGCTCTGGGCTGCGCGTCCCAGCTCGCGCTCGCCTTCGGGATGAAATAACTTCCCCATCGAGGTCGGCGCGATGAAAATGGGCGTCGATATGCGGTGGCCTAACATAGTCGTGCTGGCGTCTACGGTGCTGACATCCCGCAGAATCCGCGGGCGGAGCACGATATCGTTGTACGTGGAACCATTCCGCTCCATTGTCAGACAGTCTGTCGCAGCTGAGGTCATGAAAGCCCATGCCTTGGGCGTGTAGCTCTGTTGCGCTGCGAGCCTGAAGTCGTAGGCGTTGATAATGCTCGAGAGCGGGGGCTTGGCGCCCTCTGCTTTCACTGGCGGCTTCTCCATCGTAGCTGGTAGTCGCGCCCATTCCTCCGTCACTGTTGACTTATCTACGACGCCTATCTTGCAAGACGTTGGAAGTGACGTGCGAATTAAAGACGGCGAGTGAACCTCCGAGTACGCAGCCGTAGCATCGCGGCCGGCGTGTTGAAGTAGCACACTCACACCGCCGGGGTGCTCGGGCGCGAACTCGCCCATGTCATAGACTACGCCGTCTACGACGAGCCATAGGTCGTCGACGGATTGATGTGTTAATATCTCCTCGACACTGACTAGTCGAACGTTTGGTGTATCCTTAGCACTCATCTTAGAGGACTTAGTGACAAATCCGCCGGCGTCAAGCGAGGACGATAACCAACCAACAATCGAATGGTATCTCCGGGTTGTACTTTAGGTAGATATCTAGGAGTGTTCATTCCACGTCCGGAGCCCCGCCTTTACAAGCCCTAACAAAAAGAAAGATAAAAAAGAATGAACTTTGAAGGTTATTGTCTACGTATGGTAGTATGGATGGCGTTCTAGGTACCTAAGTCGGCGGAAAAGGAACCGATCCTCTTACCGATCCGGAGTGGTTCACGCTGACCATTTCTCCACCATGGTCACCCTTTCCCCGCGATCATAGTGTTCCTCTATATCCAATCGGAAAACAATTGCCTTGGTAGATTGTTAGTCTCACATAGCTAAATTGACCTGGGTAAGTATCTATATGTACCTGGTATTGTATTTAGATCATGGTGGACTGTCTGCCGCTATGGAGAAATCCCCGCCTGCGACCAATCAATCCTCATCTAATTGCAATGTTTGGAGCAGGTCGCATCACAACCCCTATAATGCGTCGTAGATAAATCCAAGTCAATTACACATAATGCAGCCTCTCGGACTTTACTGAATACCAGAGAATCGAATCCCATTATTGCGGCCGCCCTTATTCCGCAAGCGCCTTCCCAACAAGCATCTTCGCGCGCTCGCTAAGCTCCATACCGAGCGCGATCTCACGCCCACCCGGGCTCATCTTCGCCCACGTCTTGCGGAGGATATTGACCATCTTATCCTCGTCGACGTCGTCCCTCTTCTCGAAGTCGTCGAGCTGGTCGTCGAGGAACACCAGACACGCCACGTCCTCGAGGGCCTGTGTCTCGGGGTCCGCGGCCAGATTGTCCTTTCTCACGAGGGCGGCCACGCGGTCGATATCCCCCACGGGGAGTGGCGGGGAAGACAGAGAAGATAGCAGGGTCTTGATCTTCTCTGCTGCCTGTGTCTTTTGCTTCGCCCGCCACGTCAGGTAGCCCGTGCGCGTCATGGGGAAGCTGTCGCGCGGTATTTCCCATCTTCATTTGGTTAGTCAGCAATGATGATTCGTATCCCGGCGGCGTCTCGTAGTATAAGTAGGTAGTATTTTATCAAGGCATATTGCATACGCAGTTCTGATATGCAAATTCTCATTTCGTCCTAACTAGGTACTGGGTAGGCAGGCGGATGCACTCACCTCCTGAAATGCTGCGCTCGACATGCGAGCTGCAGCGTGGGCGATGCGCCCGGACACCGGACAGCAAGCCAGCGCGTCATCTTGCGCGCATAATGCAGCTCGCTGGGGACGGATGCGTTGCCATCCGTGCTCGGAGTGGTTTTGGGATCCTCGGCATGTGCATCGTCGATAAGTTTCAACGCCGCGGCGAAATTCGCGGGGAGGTCTGGTAAGGTTGTCATGATGTGACGCTTCTAGTGTATGTGGTCTTTGTCGAGAACCTAGTTACCTATACAAGCTGTCTATTGTTTTCAAGTAATGCTTAAACCAGGTATTGTGATAACAGAGTAATTTTGAATTCAGCTGCGAAATGTATGAATCAAATAGAATATTGAGTCAGCAAAACAACGAATAAAAACCTCACCCATGTTGAACCTGACTGACTGCTATCGCAGAAATATAGCACTTAGAGCGGGGTTTCGGGACCTTATCATACTCACTACCTTAGGTACTAGCTTCTAGTATCGGAATTTATCACCAACGTTTTGATTTTGTACTCGCAAATGACATATAAAATATATCTGGGAATATGGAATCTCAATTGTTTGTGTTGCTTTTAGCTGTGTAGCATCATTCAATTAAGCTTATTAAGGCTGCCTTCCACAGCATCAACATCCCGATGTAAATGCTGAACAACCAGCCATCGGCAAATCACGACATGGCCAGTCTCTAGAAAGCGAGTGAAAGATGTCCCGTCTCGATCGTGAAACGACGGCTGGTGTATTTCTTGGCATCTCATCGGACGTCTTGCCGACGGCGCGATGCCCATTTCAATCTGTTGGTTACTCCCAAAAGCGGTGGGTATCGTGCGCTGAAACCTCCAACGCCAGATCCCCAGAACCCAGAACGCATGGTGTATAAAAACCCCTTAAAAATCAGTCAAAAATACATCCGGTTGCAATCACACAAAACCCGGATTGCTGTCATGTCCCAGGGTAAGGTTGGTACGATTGGTATTGTTCCGGAGGTGGCGGGCTATACTGGGCGTAGTCGGACGACCGTTGGTGGTGTACGGCCGGCTGCAGCGGCTGTAAAGGTGGCGACTGGTTTGATAGCGCCGACACCATCGTGTTGTAGTGCTCCGCAGGGCTAACAGGACTAACCGGGCTATCCTCGAGTGGTGATACAGCGTCGTCTTGGGGCTTAGACGGCACGGCTCGAGGGGGATGGTACGCTGGGACCTCCATAGTAGGATTATTCCCTGCTGTATAAATCGTGTTCTGCATGTAGCTATTGGGCGGGTAGATGATGGGCTGGTCTAATGTCTGAGCCATGCCAGGCGGTGCTTCTCCGTAGAATGTCGAGGGATACTGCGATCCTGGTATCGGCTCGTTGTGGTATATGTCATGGTCACTGGGTGGCATTTTCCGGCCTAATGCGAGAGGATCCGCGGCTTGCGACTGCCTCTTCCGTCGATACAGGAAGAGCAATATGGCAGTAATAATTAAAGCAAGACCAGCAACACCGCCCACTACTCCGCCAGCGATCGCCCCAACATTCCTCGAGCCAGAGCTTCCGCTTGAGCCAGCAGGTACTGTTGTAGATGAACCACCACCACCACCAGGGAGACCGACAGTGACGGTGGTAGTCCTAATACCACCGGTAGTCGTGAAAGTAGAGAGCGAATCGCTAGAACCTGTATCGGTCGTATCACCCCCTGGTTCAGAGCTAGCTACAATATCGCCCGACGCAGCTTTGGCAGCGCATCCTATAAAGTACGCGCCGTACAACGGGTCATAGAAGTTCGCTTCATAAGAATGTGTTACACAGTGTGGCCGATTCGAATCGGCGCTGCTCTTCACTCAGCATACAAGCCCACGAAGGTCGACCATGTTAGAATAGCATAACTTACCAATATGTTGTGAGTGGATCTCCAGACCACTGTGCCGACTTTGAAGATTCCAAACATGTTGTAGGCACGATGCAGCCACGGGGATTGGCCTCCGTACAACAGCCTACAATGCCAAGGACTCGGTCCAGCCTACAAAACTCCCCACTGTCACAAGTGACCGCGGGTCCTACAATGAGACACAGCGTTGTTAGTCATCAACTGCACAAGGTAAACGGACTGTTGGTTTCACAAACCGTTCAGGTTGTCCACGGAATAGCCGCATATGGTGGGCGAGCTATCATCTCTCCTCCGAAGCTCAGACGGCCGCCTATGGGGAGCAGACGTCGTCTTTGGTACCCATTCATTAGGACTCGACGTGGCGGGCTCGCCAGTTGGTGTCACCGGAGCCCAATCCCCCGCATTAATACCCGTCTGAAACCACCGGGCGTTCGCATGCGCGACCACATAACTCAGAGCCGTCAATCGAAGGGCGAGAGCCATAACTTACACATTCGTCCATCAAGGGAAAAGGCCGACAGGAAGCGTCAGAAACAACCCTCGACGGGGCCGACCATTACTTATGCAGAGAGTAGGTAATAATAATAATAACAATAATAAGACAAAAATGCGGATGATACTGCTGCTGCTGCTGCTGCTTGCTACTGCTACTGCTTATTGCCGGACTCGGCTATCGAGAGCTCTTCCCGTTGAGGCTGTCAGCTGAAGTAGCACCCCGCTCGAAGAATCAATGATGAGACCCTGCCCTGTCTATGTCAGATTCAGAGTGTCGGCAAGCCAGCCATGGGAGACGATCCCAGGTGCCATACCAATGAGAGGGAGGCTCCCCATGCAGTGTCAGCACCAACCCGGAAGAAAGCTGTAGGCGGGTACTAGAAGCGGCGCGGCCTGCCAACAATTGCCTGCATTGCACCCCAAGAACACCCGCACGCAGGCAGAGAAACCCGGTGAGCAATCGATGAGCCGTTGTAGGTGGACGTAAGACAATACTCGAAGGATGGCGTTTCCAAGAATAGAAACACGGCGGCGCTGGTTCGCTGTTCTAGACTAAACAGCTGACCTGGCCTGACCAGTAATGAAGATGGCCTAGGTAGACGGTGAGTGCGATGGGGAGCAATTATCGACAGCAATGTTCTGATCCGACATTCATGCAGACAGACTCCAGCCTGAAAATCAAATACTCCCGCCCTCCTAGCCAGATCCGACCTGGTTTCGTGGCACGGAGAAGCAGAGCCTAAGGTAGTATGTACAGTAGGTGGTGCCTATACTCCAACCAGACACTACTGTATGCTATTGCTACGGCATACTACCCGGCCCATAATTGTCAACAAATGACGATCTCAGCTCCATATTGCTTTTTGTTAGTTGGTTGTCTGATAATACTACCATGCAGCATGCGACGGTAAGTATTACTATAATCATGAGAAATAGCTCAACGAGTAAAAAAGGACAACCAATCTTACCCACAAAGATGGATGAGCATAGCATGGCACGGACAAGAAAGGCAAGGCTTATTAGCCGGAACCTTTAGATAATACCTAACATTGGAATGGAAGCTTCCACTGATTAGTAGGTAGTATTTGTTAAGTTGCTAGGTACCTACCTCTAGGATGTGCCTAGTTTACAAGCTACTTACTTAAGTGAGCCTAAGAGTTTAATGAATTTATTTCGTCATGAGGGGGTTCAGCTATTACAGTAGGTACATGTATTGCCCGACACATGCCCGCATGAACCTGACATGCATGCACGTACCAGACTTTGCAATTACCTACCTACCATGGATCTACTCCGTAAGTAGGCACGCAAATTACTGATATACTTCATGTTCATATCATCTGATTCACCTCAAACTACCTACATTATATGCAAACTCCGCAGTTAGTTTTCTTTTTCATCTAATTACTATGCCAGCTATTGAAGCGTTACCGACCTACGTATCTGCTATCGAGTACTCCGTACTCGAGGGTTGATCCTCTTCGTCTAGACCCACTTCCGGAGTTCAGTCAGATCGTCCGAGAATCATGCCTGAAAAGTATCAGGATGACAATGGTGAAGCGAGTGGCAAGCGCACCGAGATAGATCATCGTTCAACATAGGCAAAACAGCGCCAAGCCGTAAGAATAATAAAGATTACAGGCGGTCAGGGCGGTAGCCGAATAAACCGCCAAACTGACAGTCACGGCTTCGGATTCATAGCCTTGTAGGTAGCATCTCTGCCCCATTCTATCCACCCCTGAAGACAAAACTCCATATCTCGACTTACACCTAAAGTAGATAGTTTAACGATGCCCTTAGTGTGTCTGCCCCATGCGAAAAGACTTGGCGCAAACGACTACGCCGACTCCGGTAGCTGTGGTAGTATACCAGAATACGACCAAAGCTACCGGCGGATGGATGCTCATTGCCGCATGTCGGCTGTAGCCTGCGGTCCTCTCCCATTCACCCGTATCTTTACACGCAGAAGATGAGGACACTCTGGTGTTGATATTCTACTTTCTGTTTGGTACTGCCGTAGAAGATTTCTATTTTTAAGTTTTGTATCATGCGACTCATTAATACTACGTCTTTTGAATTGAGGGAATTCATCGGAGATCCCACCAATCCCCGGTTTCCCAGATATGCTATCCTGTCACATACGTGGGAACAGGATGAAGTGACATTCCAAGACATCCAAAACCTCGACAGGGCTAAGACGAAAGCCGGCTTCAGTAAGATCGCAAAATGCTGCGAGACAGCACTAGATGAAGGCCTGGGTTGGGCATGGGTTGATACTTGCTGCATCGACAAGTCGAATAACTCCGAACTTACAGAAGGTGTGACATTTATCCTGGGGTTATTTTCAAATATCTGATGCTTGATGCTCTAATAGCGATTAACTCTATGTTCAAGTGGTATGAAGCAGCAACAATATGCTACGCGTATCTAGGCGATGTAGGGGATATCGGGATCGCCAAGCATCACGACTGGAGAGACTCCAGATGGTTTACTCGAGGATGGACACTTCAGGAGCTTGTCTCCCCATTCGAAGTTATTATCTACGACTGCGTGTGGAAACAGCTAGGAACGAAACGACGCCTGACTAAAGAACTGGAAGAGAAAACAGGTATCCCGGCAGACGTCTTACTATATGCGGTAAATAGGCGCAAGCATTCCGTAGCCCAACGTATGTCATGGGCGAAAGGAAGACAGACGACTAGAATGGAAGATAGAGCTTATTCTCTACTAGGCCTCTTCGACATAGTCAACATGCCTTTAGTGTATGGCGAGGGCAAGAAGGCGTTTTCGAGGCTTCACCAAGAGATCATGAATACCCATCAGGACGATACTATCTTCATGGGCGGGCTTGGCTCTCTAGATAATGAACTGAGCGAACAGTCGATGGAGACCCCTGAAACGACGATGTATGGGCAGGGCTTTTTGATCACGCCAGAGAATGTGCCTGCGCGGCTTCCAACTACAGTTCGCCCGTTACCTGATACACTTGAAAAGTCACACAATACGATCCAACTCACGAATCAACTATACACATCAGAAGGCACTGCTGGAACATGGGAACGGAAAGATCCGAAGTTGAGGGGCAATATCCTCTCGGTTCATATGCGAATCATTCAGGTTATTTTTTCTAGCTATGGACCTGCCCGCTTACCCATTACCATGAAGAGGCAAACTCAAATCGAACTAGACCCAGCGAGCAGAAAGGTTCTAGAGGACTTTGATGTGAACGGAGTAAAGGCTATGGGCGGATCCCTCTGCCTAGCTATGTTCCGTTGCGGCATCACAGACGGCCGGCTTTTAGCGCGATACTTCCTTTGCTTTCTAGCCAACAACGAGCTGTGGGCTTACCCTACCGCCGTGTATCGCTATGTCACGTCAGCAGAAGTCTATCACTGGCCCTACCTGCCATGCCAAATACTACTCGACGGAGATGCCTGGAAACCGTACCCGTTGCTAGAACCTCTACGAGATGCCGCAGGCTGGGGTTTAGAAACACAGTCGAGCGGCGCTTTTAGCAACGGATGGACCTGGGTTGCCAGGACCTCTGACAATACTGAGAACTTCGTCAATGACCCGAAGACTGGGTTGATTAGGAAGAACACCCATTTTTATCAACTTCACTTCCCCACCACAGGCCAAATCTCAGACTTGACTATAACTCTTAGAGCTATTAAGATTATGTCTCAGGAACCGGGAATTACTGAAGTCGACATCGAAATAGAGTTACGATACCCCACTTCTTCCGAGCTTGACATTCAATCCGTCAAGCTAAATCCCGGCGATCGCGAAGGTCTGGTCACACAGCTATGTCATAGAGTGTCCGTCTGTGGGGGCTCCGCCGAGCTCGTCATTTCGGTTTACTACGGAGTGGATGCAGGAAACCATTACTACAGTCCCATGATTAGATTCCGGGCATTTGAGGCGAGCGATAATAACGAGCAGAACCGCATAGAGTCCGAGGGTAGTTGATCCCCCCCGAGTGATGTTCTGGGGCACATAATCGTCTTCGTTAACGACTCTATGCCCTTGAATTTTTACATCGAGCATCGACATTACAAGCTACTTATAAACCGCAAGATTTTGTATTCAACACAGTTATGCATATATAGCATTTTGTCCAGTCAAGTATATAACCAGATAGCTAGGGAAAGCCCATAGTGAACCTGTTTCCCACATCGAGTAAACCTCGTCATAATCTATTCATCTGGCTTCGAACCGCCTTTCTATTCGTGTAGTTTGACGCCTCTGACCTTTGGAACCCCGTCGAACAGAGGCGACTAATAAAAACATAGTCTCTACCGTTAGTTGTCTCGTCCCATCACTTTTGTTTTCTTCTTTTTGCGCTAGGCAGAGTTTGACTCTAGCATTGGCATCACTTTCTCGTTAAATCCCCGGGTTCTTAGCATCGAATACACGTCCAACGGCGCTGGTCTGGGATGTATCTTCGTGGTGGATAACCTCATGGCCGGACTTATAACTGAAAGCTAATATGACATAATACTTTCGCTAATTTTGACAGAATAATTGACAAGTTTCTCGGACGGAGAATAGCTGAAAGCTGAAGGAGTTTCCTTCGGTCTGTCTCCGCTGGTCAGTCTGATAGTCTCCCACTTGATACGAGAAACCGCATGTTTTAACGTGCGCTACTTCCCTAGATAGATACCATAAGCGAAGGAATGAATTAGTTTATAACTAACTCTACTAATTTCTTAAAGGCGTGATTAGGAGGAAGTATACTTTAATTGCTAGAAGGTAGTAACGTTTACAGCCTATGGGAGACATAGCAATAAGACACCATGATTACATTCGTCTTCAAAGATGACAAAGGCCCATGAAAAAGGATGCAGGGAGCTTTTTTCTTGTAGGATAACTATAAGTCTCATGTCACAAAGAGATGCCTAGTAAACAGATGAGCGTTAGGAAGTCAATCTAAACATTTCAATAGACAGCAGGTCTAACTCATAGTTCGAACCTCGTCTTCTCCTCCAGAAATCTGTTAAGACGAACAGAAGTTACAAGATCTAATGTTAGGCTAGGGATATTCTCGTTGCAATGTCACATATGAGCTTTCGTGCTTACTTAGTTGGACTAGCGGTATATACCACTATAACTTTGGCTGAGATTGAATTAAATGTGCTCTTTCATAGACGTGTCTATTGTAAGTAAAACAACGCCATGATAAGCATCCTTCAAGAAATACTTCCGGTGGCAATAACCCACGTGAGGAACCCTTACAGCCCAATCTCGCGATCCTTGTGCCCATGTTGACTGGATGTCTAGGGTTCAGTTAGATCGCCTCTTATCGTACTCCAGGCAGGAGTCTAGTGAATAGTTAATACTGATTGTTGCTACATTACTTTAGCTTTATCTACATAATTGTCTGCTCTTTAGCATTACAGGCTTCTGGACCACAGTGTTAAGATCCCCTATAAGCCACTTACAAACAAGAGTGCTATCTATTTATAAAACTGACTGATTTGATTGTACACTAGATTAAAATTTATAACGCTTAAATTTAAATATCATAATCTCTAAGGCTATTACCTTGTTATTTGTAGAACTGCTTTAAATTTATCACGATTGGTGTTCCTATAAAGTAATCACATGAAAAAACGGAAATATTATAACTATAGTATACAAGGCATAGTTGTAAGTGTACAGATATAGGTTCCAGCTACCCGGTATGTGTGATACGCCTAGATAGAATAGCATTCTTTGATATTGTTAATTACGCATAAATATTAGTAGAATTAATAATGCGTTAAAGAAGGGCATGCCCTGTAACACCTTCTAAAAACTCGCATCCTAGAGCCTCTAGACTCCATGGCTCTAGTCCAGTCATTACTGACCTGAGGGGATGAGAATACTAGTGCGCATATTTGGTGTTTGGCTTACACTGCAGGTAGCCCCAGTGTAGGCTATGTGTTACAAGCAGGACTTTCTATCTCATAGGTATCTGGGCGAAGTGTTGATAGTACAACCAGATTGTACCAGGCCGTTATAGACCAAAATGCGCAAGTATCATCATAGATAACGTGTGGTTTATTTTGGCTATGCGAGATGGCAACAGATGAAATGGAAGCCAGCTATATAATTGTTGTATTCAATTCGTTTTGTATATGAAAAGACTTGAAAGACCTCAATATATACATGAATGGCATGTCAGTGCTCCCTCTCCTGTACAGTACATGTTGTGACTCTTCGATCCAGGTCACTTCCAGACTGCGTAGACTTAAGAGCGAAACTCCATAACCACCATGTAATCAGACCGGCTAGGAATATTTCTCTCTGTACAAAATTCGTGTCTAGAACACACTAGCCCTTATAGAACTAAGAACGTATCCTCCAAAATAGAGCACTTATTCTACATGTGGGCACTGGGCTCTATTTCGACATCATGAAGTAGTGACGAATCAGTGCTTCCTTTCCTAATCTTTTTACTCCTTGAGACTAGCCTATTGAACGAACGACTTACTTGCGGCTAGTATCTGGAAGTTGGGACACAGCCAACGATGGTGACTATACCGTGTTCAACAAAGCTCAAGATATAAAACACAGCCTATCGGAAGGAGTATGTTGACTTGCTTTCTGCTGCTATGTTACCAACCCCCCATAAGCCGCTTATGGATAGGAGAGCTAGCTACCTACAAACCTAGCCTATCGAATTTGGCTCATGATAAAGACATGAAAAACGCTAGATTAGGAATATGACACCCAAATTTGTATGTCTCAGGCACCACAGCTGGGTGTCATCACCCACAACCTTACTCTATATGACAATGAAGCATGCAGATCATCGAAGTCTCACACTGAGGCCTTGCACCGGGAACTTATGAGCAGACATACTCGCACAACATTGGCGCAAGATCCCGTGCTAGTTACGTATCCCCCAGATGTTAAAAAGATATCTCTAGTGAGGGCGGCGAACAGGATGTTACATGCTACACTGATACGGCCTGGATTTTCGGGTCCCCTGAAAAGGGGCTGATAAGTGAGGCGGAAAACGGTCATGGTGCCAGCATTAGCCATACCCCCAATGGATCAGCGGTTTTCTTGTCCTTTCCAGTCCTCAATCCCCATTATCGGATGGGGGCGGTAGCCTGTTTGCGGCTGCGAATTGCCGCTTCCCAGGATACCTAATGCACCGTGATCGCAAGGATCTCGTACATTAGCATGAGGGTAGCTACTTATCTACGAAACCTGTATTGGATTGTACGTAATGACGTAGGTATATGGTCGTGTTTTCAGAATGGGGAAACGCGGCCGTCTGCATAGTTTCGAACAGGCATAGACGCCACAAGGTAGTATCAGACAGGGGGTTCAGCTCGGATCCCATAAGTACAGTACACCTATACCTAGCGATCTCCAAGGAAATAAACCGGTCCCGGATCGCTGGGACCAATATACCAGGGTATGGGATGATTGAAGTATATACAGTAGCTAGTGGCAATTTCTAACGACCTCGCATTGACACTGTCTAGTAATCATTTATTATATGTCATCTCCGGATGTAAGGGTCCGTCTATCGGCAGGGATTCTTCAACATCGCGAATCTTGGAGTAGAGGAGAATCACGCCTTCAGAGAGGAAGAGGAAGAAGAAGAAGAAGAAGGTTCAAATAGAATCTTAATGGTACCACCGCCCTGCAATAACCCGAGCCTATTGGTATCTTCAATCGCCTGACTCGGAGAGCTAGACCCGAGAAACGTTCGTCATGAATGCATGCAGAGGTCCGCCACCGAGTACGGCAGTCTACACGCCACAAGCGAGCAGTTCGGTGCGTAGATAACCCCGTTTTGGGTTCGCCCTGCACATGACCATGTTATCGAGACCGACCACGATGCATCGCCAGGGGTCTCATACACTAGGAATCCGCCTCGAGGGGCAATTACGCAAGACCCAGCACTAGCAAGCTCAAATTTGGGCTATTGATGCTTTTTCGTTACCTCGATTTCTGACTTCCCATGCTCATTGATGTATTTCGCACGGGAAAATAACCGTACTTTAAATGCGCGGCGACAGATGCCACAATCTAGTGGATGCCCAGCCCGGAGAACTCCCATTCCGCCAGCCGCAGTACCGTGGTTCTCGTATTATTTCGCCTCAACTACCTTGTAATCCTCCGAGCTATTGTAGTATACATTAAGTGTGAGTGAGGATCGTTCTTGTATTATGAAAGCTACTAAAATACATGTTTCTATAAATAGCTGTACTGGATCTCTAGATAACTACCTAATTAGATCGATCAAGTGCTTTTCTCGAACAACATGAGAGTTCTGTCTTACGTAGTGATATTTCCTTTCAATGAACGGACTAGTGCCATTGTGATTCATAAAATTGGTCATTACTCTTAATTGTCTCTAAATAGTGCCTCTTTTGGACGGGAGATTGCATAAGCTACCGGCACAGAGCTATATTGGAATGAGAAAACGAGACACTAATACGCCCGAAATACTATCCGTATATATTAGTCCATATAAATCGCACTAGGAGAAGTTCTTATGACCTGCCTTATGACGTTGCGAATGGTATATCCTCTAACTATACAGCACTATTTTTGTCGGAAACGGAATCTAGAATGACTAGTCTCGAATATGCGTATGAGCTAATACCCATATTTTTTCTCTATATTTTACTTTTAAAACAAGTAAGGGTTGCACAGTCATGAATTAGTAGTTTTACGGAAGTAATCCTGCTGCTTTCTTAAAAAATTAATAGCCTACATAGCTGATCTTGTCCAGGCCAATCGTATCTGTATTGTCATAGCTAACAAGACTAATATTCGCATCCTAGTCAAAGTAATGTTCCCCGGGCGGCGGTACCGTATGATTCACTTTGTTGACTCTGTTGGTCACGGCATTTATTAACTCTAGAGGGAAAAGAAATGTCTAATATGCTTAGAAAGGAATGTAAGCTTACACAACCTAAATATTATCAGGGGTAGTAGTCTGTAACCATGAATGAATCCATCAGAGTCCTGACTATTTACTGGGAGCTCCAGTAGTGACTATTGTTAATGCACAAGGATTAGGTTGTATCGCGTGATTTGCACTACCAGCTGCTGAATTCTTAGGCCGCTGGCCTATCAGTATAGGTAGTCAATGGACCATGAACGGGTTACCTTGGGGTTTCGTGGCAAAATCTAATAGGATTGGTTGTTCTGGGGATGACTAATTCATATAGCGTAGCTCAGCGTACCTAATTGGCTAAAAGTCAAATAGCGTATTCATTCAAAGTCCCATTACCGTTTGTCCTGAACGAATAATCGCGCATACTAACCTAGGTATATAGGCAATACCTTGATCAGCTGTGCTATACTAGGCGGCAAGACAAAATCCATTGGGGCCGGAAACTTCCCTTGGTGTTTTCCATGTCAGCTGAAAAGCGATTATGCAAGCCCGTGGATTTTTCGGGGGACCTTACGATGATGGGTGGGTTGGGGAAGTGTAGGCTCCGTATCTTGGCCTAGCGTGCACATTCTCTACCTAGTCTCACGATCCCGGGACTTTGGTGGGAAAAGTTTTTATATTTGCCCATGATTCGCCAACCCTGGTCCTTGGACGGCCATAAGTCATGGTTGATTCCTGTGATTCCTCGGGTGATATGCCCCTGTATCTTTAGAACAGTTGGAATGTTATGTGCATCGCATTGGTGCCGGACGTTCTGAACAGGCAAGCTATACCGAGGCCGCAGTGATCAATCTACTTACCTACGTTGCGGTCACGAAGGGTTTGATCACCCATTGGTATAAGGTCCTCGGCTACGGCTGTTGTGCGTGCACTAGCTTGTGTGAAAACGGCGATGAGAAGTTTTATATGATCTTCCGACCGAACCAATTCTACTGCGGGTTGTTCGTGTCCGGTAACCAGGACCCGTTGCAACGTACTCACGCAGAAACTGAGACATTGTTTCTCGCATACCGGTATGAGCGTGCTCGAAGTACCCGTAATATTAACAATTTAGCGAAGCCAAGAACCGAGATACCAAGACACCAAGACATGCGGCGACGTTCTTACCCTCCCATCTTTGCCCTTCCTCTTCCTCTTCCTCTTTCCCAATTCGCAGACCTTGCTCAGGTGGCCACTTATCATGAGTATAACCGCACCACCCCTCGAGCCTAGACCTATGTGGGCTAGCGGAGCCGCAACGACTCACCAGTATGGTCGTGCCCGGCAACTAAACATGTCGGAGCTGCGAGAATACGCAGGCCTAGCCTACAGTGCTTAGACTGGCTTCCACCTGGCTAACGGCTCTACACCTCCTCCAGGATCTCAAAGGTTAGCTCGGTACAAAATACAGGGGGTTAAACAGGGGGTTAACCAAATTTTTAATACATTTTTTATTACCAGTTACCCACCAAATCAAAAGTATTTACCGGGGTTCTGGGTGCGTTAAAAGTAACTGCCTAGGGGGCCTGCTCAAAATATTTGCCTGATCTGGTAAAATATGGGCCAAACCGGGGGCAAGTTATTGAGCTAACCTTTGAGATCCTGGAGGAGGTGTAGTGTACACTAGTGTAGCTAGCTGGGGGACATTACGTGGCCTTAGGTACATGACAAAAATGGAAAAGTCGGCGTAGCGGGGCTATAATGGCTGTTGATATCATTATTCCTCATTTACACTACAGTTGAACACACAAACCACTGCATTCGTTCTATACTAGTATACCTATCATTTGCAATAGGGTGTATCGATTCTGCGATAAGACGGCTTACTACTCACATCCTGTAATGTGCCGGTACTGCATGTTACCGGTATCCTGAACATCGGCCAATGTAGCCGATTTAACTTGGCAAACAAGGAAACAAGACAACCTTCTCTATGTATATAAGTAGCTAGCTAATCCTTTGGTAACTTTATTTTATGATGACAATAATTGACTATAAGATGGGATTTCATTTATGGTGAGCTTGATGTAGGTATTGTTGCAAGCAACATCAACCCTTGCCCGATAACAAGACTGTGCTGTTATGTGTGTGCAAGGGGCATCGCTATAACCCTGCCAGCGGGACCGAACATTCTCGCCATGGACCACGGGGGCTTCTTCACGTAGACTACATAGCACATATACTAGATAAGCAACTGCCAAGCGAATCTAGTCCCAGGTTTCCCCAGCTGACTACTACCTACCGCGGTAGTTGGGTATGGACTATAGTACACTGCTACGTAATTAGAGGTGCTTGTCCTCATTAGTCTTCTTCACCGTACAGTCGGCCCGAGCATTGGTATGAACACTCTACCTATTGTGTCTACTGTAATTACCTCCATGATTCACATAGTATACCTATATACACTACTATAACCTTGCAAAGCCCCATTCTAGAAAGTAACAGTGGAGTACGGCATATTCGAAGATCTTGGGGTTGTTCGGAGCCGTTCAAGAGATCCAACGGGCTAATTAAAGCCGGACTGGACCCCCGGAGGTAAGCGCCTTTAATCAGGTCCACTGTCTCGAGTTGCTGGGGTGGGAATCGAGGTCGAATGCATCAGGGCAAGGCATAGCATGGCATGGCATGGCATAAACTGAAATGTCCGATGTGTCATGCCTTGGTTCAGCTCGATTACTACCACACCTGTCAGCTTGCTATATATACCAGACTGCATGTTCGAAACATCCATCTGACTTGCAGAGAACAAAACTTGGTGAAGAGCGCGGGTGGCTTTTTGAGCAATCGAGTGAGTCAATTATAGAACGAACTACGGATATGCATAAATAAAACAAAACCTTCCAAGTTGGGATCGAACCATTTTGGTTAGATAGATACATAGACGGACACGTTAGCTTAGGTATTCCGGCCCCCATCCCACCTACTTACCTACCTACCTTCATATGTACCTACCTAATAGTCTAATACTACCTACCTACCTACATACAGTACCTAAGGCACATACAGTACTGTAGGTAAGGTAGGTGCACCTTTGGAAGGTTACAATAACCTAGGTATGTAGGTACTTGGGTACCTATAACGCGCTTGCATTTGCATTCGTAGCGGCTACCTGTGAAGATGCATGCATGTAGAGCTCTTCCATGGTACAGTATACCTACCTGCCTGCCGATTGGTATACATATAGTATCAGCGAACCGGCTGACGACTGCAGCTGCAAGATCCGCATGGGTCGAGGAGACCGGCTGTGACCTACCGGCGTTAATTGGTGGCTTACACCTCGTTTACACTTACCATCTTGTGTCCAACTCGTAAAACATTTGAAACAATCAGGTTATTAACTCCCGCCTCGTCCTTCTCACTATTGGCCACATAAGCACCCAGGCGTGACACGGCCGACAGTATGTAGGTAGTATGTACTGTAGGTACTACCTAGACATACATGTATGTAGGTAAAGTAAAGGAGAGATTTGACGAACTCCATGAATACAAGGTAGGTACCGTCCACTTCCTTAACCTACCCGTAGTTGCTCTCGACTGGTTCAAACTATAACCAGCTTCCTTCCAGTATGTACCCAGCTACCCAGCTACCCATCATCCCACATATACCTAGATATATGTGTTGTTTGTTTGTTTTCCCCATTGTGACCACACGTGCTCGCTCACAATAGGTAACGCAATA
Source organism: Xylaria polymorpha (assembly GCA_003426235.1). Taxonomy (NCBI): domain Eukaryota; kingdom Fungi; phylum Ascomycota; class Sordariomycetes; order Xylariales; family Xylariaceae; genus Xylaria; species Xylaria polymorpha. The sequence continues at coordinate 23,359 of NQIM01000032.1, read as the reverse complement.
CTATAAGTCAATTAGTGTTGGACAAGCCCAAGACACTTACAGTACTTCAATTACTACAGTACTCCCAACCCTCGCGAAAGCCGCCTATCTCTTACTATACGTATATATGTATATGTGCGCATCTCTGGCTGATCAGCTGCCGCCGTGTGTTTCAATCAATTTCAGCATTGTTTCTTTTCTTGTCAGTGGCGAAACCCGCATCCGACCCCGTCACCGGTCTCTCTCTCTCTCTCTCTCTTAAACCTGTTCTTCCTGTGTTTCTTCCGTAACGAGATCCTTCAAATCCGCCACCCTTGAATGCACTCGTCAGCAAGCCTCTTGGATACGGACCAGATGACTCCCCGCCACCCTCTGCGTCTTACGAGGAAACTCGCTCCAGTCCAACTGTCATCAAAACACCGGATTGCTTCTTCGTCATCATCATCGTCGTCATCATGGCATTGACTGTGAAGCACCTTAACTCGGACGCGTCTTTCTTGCTCTCATTCGAGCCAGTTATACCTGAGTCTGTCGCGGATTCGGTCGTACCGCGCCCCTTCACCATCCTACTAGACCCATGGATAACAGGACCGTCAACTATATTTCATCCCCGGATCTCCATCACTTCACATCGGCAGCCAGCTTGCGTATCGTCGCTTGCGGATCTACCGCAACCTCCGGATCTTGTCATTATCAGCCAGCACAACCCCGATCATTGCAATGAGGCTACATTGCGCCAGCTGCCGGCCCGGGGGAACACTCTGATTCTTGCTGAGCCTGCATCCGCACGCATAATCAAGAGCTGGAAATACTTTCAAAGGGAGAAAATTCGCGTCATTGAGCGATGGGAGGACCCGCGGATCACGGGGAAGCAATCCGTGATACGAATTCCGGTTCCACCTTTGCAAGCCAATGGCCAAGAGGGCGAAGTCACTGTAGCCTTCATACCCCAAAAGCATGATCTCGCCGGCCTCCACGGTGCTATTGGTATCACGTATAGATCACCGCCTACGCATGACTTAATCAAACAAATACCCCTAGTTAAGGTTCTCACGCCGCCTTCCACTCCGGAATCGTATATCCAGCAATTTATTAACGCAGAAAGACAATTATCCGCCACAACACCTACAAGAGACACATTCCTGCTACCTCCTACCCCCCCGATGTCCCCTAGTTCGCCTATCTCACCAACGTCGTTACGATCCATTCGCTCTGTTTCTACTCTAATTGCGTCACCAACGCATTGTCTCTATAGCCCTAGCTTCCGCCCGGCAACCTCTCAGAACGAGAAAGCCTTGCCGCCGAGCCCTTTCAGTCACAGCCGACCGATTTCACTGATTTTCTCACCTCATGGAATACAGTACAGTTATCTCGCCTCTTATGCGACATCGCACCTTGTCGCCGAGGCGGCGCTACCACTCACAGCACTTCTTCATTGTATGGATAGCATCAGCAACCCCTGGTGGCTTGGCGGCAATATCTGTGCCGGTGTACCTTACGGCGCTGAAATCGCCTCGAAACTAGGGGCCAGGTTGTGGATAAGCGCACACGACGGGGAGAAAGACGTCCGAGGTTTCGCTACGGGACTACTCAAGACACGTCGGTGGAGGGACGAGGAGATCCGAGGTGTTCTCGAAAATGGACTTGACGGGACTGCAAATGTTCGAAGGGGGAGCACTATCAGCATTCGGGATAAGCCCAAGGGTACACGACAGGGTGGTTGTACCCAAATACTACGACTCGATTGTGGCGAAGAGATCCTCGTGTCTGGAACGGGGCGGTTGTGGCGCACCAATTCTCCCGATGGCAATATCCAGTCCAGCGTAAATCTTGCCAAGGAATCAGCTCCTCCTCCGATGACGACGACGACGAAGAGCCAAGCAGCCGCAACTAAAACCAAGCACCAGGGAAAGCGCAACAAGATGCCAGAGACACTAGTGTTACCCAAGGTCCAGGATGCCATGTCACCCAAGAAGACGGGCATTTACAGAGCTCTCAGGATGAAGGACTTGATCAAACCATCGCCAAGGCTGGTTTTGGAGCAGGACGTGGCGAGTGAGGCAAGTTTCGACTTGCCGGAACGGGCCGCTCAAAGCCCATCCAACACGAAGACTTAGAAACCCGAGACTGCTAGGATGGATGGCACCGCACTTAGGAGCGATTCGAGCTGTGATCAAGCGGTGAGGTTCGCGCTGCCTACCTTTTCGCTATTGCATCTTCTCCTTCATCCTCTTTCTATTCAATTGCGAAGATAAGCAGCCCGGCGAGCGACAGGGCATGGTACGACTTAGTGTATGAGGTACGATAAGGGGCAGGAATGGGTTCTTTATGAAGTCAACAAATAGGGACGGTTCAGTGATAGCATATGCAGGTGGTACAGGGAAAGGCGTTGGGTTAGGTTGGGCTATTTTTCTAGCTTCATGTTCGCGGCCGACTTCAGTTTTTTCCAGTGGCAATGGCGTTTGGTTTGGGCGGTTACGCGATGAAGTGGATAGAACATCTCACGGACGGCTGGATGACTGGTTTCTCACACTAAGCAAAGATGGAGGGTAAAGCATGTAATTTTGTCCCTTTCATGAACTTTAGGGTGCGCATGGCTACTTGCATACTTCAGTAGCTTTCAGGGGCAGGCAAGGAAGGGCATATTCTAGAGCCAATATGAAATCCTTTCTTAACTTGGACAAAACACACAGTTGTGAAATATGCAACAACTATTTTTTTCTCTTTCAACCTCACAGAGGTGTTGATGATCTACCTGATCTAAAATTTCATCCTGCTTGTCGAAGCCCGTCGGAGAAAAGGATCCTAACATAGATACGCCCACAGCCTTATGAGGTTTCTTTCATTTGTCGTTCCTACTTCGCCTCCTGATGTTCATTATCATCATCATCCCTCCAAGGTGGAGGGTATCTATAACGGTATCTCCATATATTCCAAATCCTGAGCCGAGCTTTCCGGTTCAGATTATGACGTAAACCTTCGGTGTCCTTTAACCACCCAATTTGCAACCCTTAGAAGTCGAATCCAGCTTCTCGCACCTACAAGTACATATGTTCGAGTAATGCTATATCTTTGGGTACCTGGTTTCACTCTGGGATGGAGCGGCCAGGTTCATGAATGATATACTGAGTGTCCCGGACGAGTAAAGCGATATTACTTCAGCTGCTTCAAAATCTCGACTAGGAAATCCTCGAACCCCAGCGTAATATAGCCATCGCGATCGTCGTCGTACTTCTTGAATACGTCTGTCATACGCTTGAGACTGATACAAGCCTGGACAAAGAGATCAAAGCTCATGACACCTTCGCTACGTTTGTCGTACGTGTTGAACAATAGCTCCACAAAGCCAGGGCTCAGACGGTAACGGAAGGCAACTAGTGCGTTGGTGAACTCGTCGAGGCTGATATTCCCGGAGCGATCAGCATCGAACCTGTCGAACAGCGTCCGCCACGAGGCTAGGAACGACCACAACCCGCAAAACTCATCGAATCCGATTGTACCTGATCGGTCGCTGTCGAACATTCGGATCATCATCCGCACCGTCTGCGGGTCGAAGGCTGTCCAGTCACCGTTGACTAGTGCTGCTGATAGTTCACGCTCTGAGAGTTGTCCCGTGCCTATTGTGTGTTGCCACTATGGTTAGCGCTGATCGATATTATGCCTGGTCATGTGCGCCACATGATGGAAATCCATGCGCTTCCGTAGAGCCGGTTACCCGCATGAGCTGCCGAGGTAATTCAATGTAGACTTGATATCTTTCATGCTAGCGCAATCTTTATGATATCGCATGTTGAGCTGGGAAGCAACTAAAGAAGGGGGGGGGCATGCGCGGAAGCCAATAGTCCCATAGGCATAAGAGAGACACTTACCATCTTTATCTACGGCACGAAACAATGGCAAGAGACTCGGATCGGCGCCGCCTTCTTGGTGCACGGGCGAAGGCGGGGGTCTGTTTGAAGCAGGCGGCCGGTTGTGCGCCGACGGACGCGGGGCGGTGGCCTGGGGCGGCGGCGACATCGATGCATGCGACATGGAGCCGTAGTGTGATTGGTTTCGATGACTTGGTTCGTGCTTTCGGCTTGGGTAAGTCTCGTGGCGGGAAGGACCTGGAACCGGGGCCGGGACTGGGGGCGGCGGTTTAGATTGGTAGTGTGAAGGGGCAGGTCGAGGACCGCCTTTCTGTAAAGGAAGGAGCTGAGTGTCAGTTGTGTCGCGTACAAAGCCGCTTTATGCCCTCGAAGAAAAGGATGAACTAGGAACTAAGGGTCTGCCGTGGCAAGGTGTAGACGCAAGCAGTTATGATAGTGGTTGCTTGCTGGTTGGAGAAATAGGGTGAGGAGGGAGGTAGATGGCTAGATAGATGGAGGGCAACACGAACCTGTTCGGGCTCTGCGAACCTACGGAGTCATGTTAGTCTTGTCTAGTGTCTGATCACCAACAGGCATCCTTTGTTGTGTCAAATAGGCGCGTTCCCGACAGAAGGGGCGCCATAGTGTTGCCATAGTGTCCAACCATAGGTAGGCAGGCAAAAGGCAAGGGACGGGATTGCGAGGTTGGTGGGGTAATGTGATTTTACGGTATCGCAACTCACCTTGGCAGTTCGTCTGGGTTGTATGGCCTGTTGTACGCCATCTTGGATCTTGGGGGGCTGCTCCTCTCCGCGGAACGAGAACGGACGGGAAATGAACAAGACAGACGAAGAAGCGCCTTCAAACTATATATACCCAATGTTTATTTGATTAGGTGCGCAAGGGAAAAGGAGACTGATTCTCTGGGTCTGGGTCTCGCCAGGTTGTTGAGAAGGGTGTGACGGGGAGGGAGCGTGTTTGTTTTATTATCTTACCTGCCCACCTAGTGTACCTTACCTACCTGCAAGTTATCAGTGAAGAGGGGTCAGCTGCAAGACTGGGTCCCAGCTCCTTCTTTTGGGGCAGCCCAGAGCATATCTACTACCTACATACCTACTAGTACAGTACCTGTACCTACCTAAGGTCAGGTAGGTTGGCTAGATGGGACCTCCCTTACCTACTTCCCAGCATCAGACGGCATTCCGCTAGCCGTGGCAGTACATGGGGTGCGGCACTATAAACCCACAAAACTCGATAGCAAACAACCTTGAAGTATACCTACAGCCCTACAGTAGTATGTAGGATTTCATTAAGCCTCTCACCCAAATATTCAAGGCGCCTAGTCGTAATCTATACATATACTAGGTAACTACTAAGGTAGTATGTCTGCAACAGGCAGACATTATTTCAACCGACGTCATTGGCCTCTACAATTTTACGCATTAGAGCATAAGCATCGATTGGTGGTGTACAGGTGCCGCTATTATACGATGAACAGGGCAGTGCCCCGAGCCTACGGAACGCCGTGGGCTAAGGGATCGAAAACGATGACCGAACGGCACGGATCGCAAAGGGGCATTGCGAACACGGCAGAAGCAAAACGGGGCAATGCCTTCGTTAGACTGGGGGAAAAGAAAGAAAGAAGAGCTGGAAAAGGATTAGAAGCTAAGGCGCCTTACGAGGTTGACTATGCGCTGGGGCTGTGTATACCAAGTACAGCTGAACGTCCAAGTCTACACACATACCATGGCCAGATCTTCTTTGTTAAGACAAGAGTGGCGAGCTCCCGGTAATTTCAGGCATGCGATTTGATCATCTGGGTGAGCTTATATCCTGACTCATGAATGAATCAGGATGATGATGTCCGGATCCGCGACACCGAGCCCTCATGCAAGACGAGAGGTTTGGCCGTCGAAGTAAGCGCATCGCATCGCATCGTATCACATCGCATCGCTTGGGTACGTACACACATCGCCCAGCGGGCCTGATCTCCATCTGCTGGGTAGCATACAGAGCCTCATTCCTTACCCATTCCCAGACCGCAATCTACTATACATGCGGCAAAACCCGGGGAGACTGTGCTGGCCCGTCCACACCAATCCAAATCGTGTTTCTGCGTGCATATAGTTCCCACGTGAGCTGTAAATAAGTGCTGAGGATCCATATTAACGGCATTGCTGCAAGTCTGCAAGTCATAAGAGCCAAATCCCGGCAAGGGCGGCACCCCCGATTTCTGCCCCGATCAGGATCCAATGTCCAGAAACGGAACCCCATCCAGGCCCATCCCTAAGGTGTTATTTTCTTAGGGCAGTGACGTGATGCCACATTAGACTAAGCACCTCTTAAACTACCGGCGAACCAAAGAAAAGGGTATACTGTACGGCTGTCCCGCAGAATTGGGTCTCTTGGCACTGTAAGTATGTAGTAACGAACGTGAGTGGATATTTGATGTTGTGCTGTACAGTATCTACTCAGATAATGGGGAGTAATTGACATAGCATCCACCGTGAGGGGTCTTTATATGCACTGTCGTGTTGTCGCAGTACCAGTTCCCATGTACTCCGTATTACTAATTGGGTATCTAAGTCATCCACAGTCAAATGTGTCACAACCAGCTTTCGAGCCTCTAAGCCACTGTCTATTTTCTCACAGGCATAGATTAGATTAGACTTAAGAATTATTTTTTGACCATGGCAGAGACGAACGGAGTTGTGGTAGACGCAGCAGGCCACCCTTCCACATCGCCGAATGAGGAGTTTTGGATATTCGGCTACGGGTACGTACGACGCTTTCCCAGCATTTCATCCAACGCTGTATAAGCCAACAGCCCGTAACTAAAGCCTTTGTTACTCTCGAAATTGCTAACCCCTTTTATAGAAGTCTGATATGGAAACCCCCGCCGCATTATGGTGAGTTGGGCACCGCCAACTCTACTGTAGAAACAAGGGCAAGGAACTGATACGGCGGCTATGGATCATAGATAGACGGATCCCAGGGTGGGTGACTGGCTATGTGAGGCGATTTTGGCAGGTATGACAAGTCAGGGCGAGAACTCTGTTATCCCGTTCTTTCCTTCTCAATAATTCATTCGGGTGGTGCTAACCTCTACCTCAGGCAAGGTACTTAGGTACTTTTCTATCTCGGGAAACTGTCTCAGCTCTGAACGGGAAGCAAAGGAGCAAATATTCTCTCCCCTCAAGCCAACTATGTATACGCCACCGACAGACAGACTAACACAACCAATCAGCCAAGATCATCGCGGGACGCCTACCGCCCCTGGGCGTGTCGTAACGCTAATTGAGCGTTCCTTCTGGGCGGCCTTAGCGGATGTCCACGATAGCGCACCAGAGAAGGTCTGGGGGACGGCGGTGCGTGATTGCGTTGATTCTCGGAGTTATTCCCTTAGTGAAACAGCAGCTTTAAGAGTCCAGAGAGCTCTTCGTAGCTAGGGTCATAGCTTAAAAAGCTTTCATGCTATGAAATATTTACATGTTAGTCTCGAAATAGGGTTGACTAACTCCGAAGTATCGCAGTACCGTATCAAAGCGGAACACGTCACCGAGGTTGCCGAATACCTGGACATCCGCGAGATCAACGGCTACACGATCCACTACACGCCGTTCTACCCGGCCGACGGATCGGCGCCCACCCGAACGCTCGTCTACATCGGGACACCGGACAACGACCAGTTCGTCGGACCTCAGGATCCGCAAGTGAGTAATCCCAGAGTCCCACCCTTCAGATTACCCCAACTAGGGAGTTTTCTACTCCCGTTACTTTCGCCAACCCCTAAAATCCGATTTTGCTCACTGTGGACGACGCTTACCGACTCCGTGTGCGTGAAACAGGCCCTCGCCGAACACATCCAGCGGAGCGAAGGCCCAAGCGGTCTGAACCGCGACTACCTCCTCGAGCTCGAGAAGGCGCTCGGCGAGCTCAGCCCGGAGAGCGGGGACACGCACGTGACTGACCTGTCGGACCGTCTACGCGAGATCGAGCGGAAGATCAAGAGCGGTGACGCCAAGGTCAACGTTAAGGGGGGCCCGCTGCACGTGTCACATGAGTTCGCGAAGGCGAGCAGCGTAGACGAGCAAGAGGAGACGGAAAAGGCTTGAGCGAGGGGACATGTGGTGCCGATCACGAGGTTAAACATAATATATGTTGCTGCCTATAGACCAAGAAACGGATAGAGACAGGCACGTAATCAACATCACATAAACGTGCGTAAAGGAGCACTTGCCCGTAAGCGGTCAGATACCTAGGCGTAATCGGGTATTGTATTCAGGCCTCTCCTCGAACTTGTCCTTGATGTCTTCTGCTACGTACGCTCGGGATAACCTTTCCTTAACATGCCCCCGATTCAACCCTTTCCTGCCGCATGGCTAACCCTCGGGCCTCCGAGGTCCCCGCTCCCCTTTTAGCATTCCAATTCGTTAAAGATCGTGTGGTCATGAGTGTCATGAAAAACAATATAGGAAGGGAAAAAAGAGGTAAAGAACGTAAGCATGGCTAAAAGATTCGGGGGCAGACCATGACAGTGTTTGGTCCAAAGTAGGTACTTGATAGAGCGCAAGGTGCACCACGCTGAAGTTAAAATTTTTTTTGGTTTGCTAGAATAATTCGCTGTGACCGACATGCTCGGATGCATGATACCTTGACGATCTACTAATTGCTCTCTGGTCCGTTGGGGCGCTTTGGAACTGGTAGCTAGTATTGGGGCGGGCCCTGAGGCTGTTGACCACCTTGCTGGTCTGGATAGGGGTATGGCGTGGGCCCGCCGTAGCCTAAATCATTCTCATTAGCAACTATCAAGTCCTCGGATAGTATTTTTATATCTAGGGAGGTGCGGTTTTTACCCGGTGCTGGAGGCGTATTGTAGGGCACCGGTTGTTGTGCGTAGCCTCTTCCATACTGCGTTTGTGAGTACATCGCATTGGTATTTGGCATTCCGTAACCTGGGAACATAAATTGCTGTTGTGGGTATCCTCTCTGGCCTGAATAGGATGGTCCAGCTCCTCGGCCGTGACCATTTTTTGGTCCAGCGTCCGAGGCTTTGTCAACGCGGATTAGCCGTCCGTCAAACCTGCCATAATTCATCAAGTGTCAGACTGGAATACCCTCGTCTGGAGAGTTCGCCTACTCAACATTATTCATACTGGCAATTGCTTTATCGGCGTCGGCTTCATTGGTGTATCGGACGAAACCAAATCCGCGGCTTCGGCCAGTGTCTCGATCCTTTACAACAACCTATTTAACGATATTATCAGCCCATGTGCTTCCTAGCAGTAGTATTGGCACCACTATGCTGATTATGATGAGTGACGTTCGTAACGTCCAAGATAGACTCGAGAATTTGAAAAACCTACTGCTTCCTCGACAGAGCCGAATTCCTCGAACTTCTCTCTCAACGTTCCCTCCTCGGTGTGCCACGCGAGTCCTCTGAGTATCCCATGTAAGTAGAGTTGGATAAATAATTACTGGCTTTAGCTGTATTCTCGTACCCAATGAACAGTTTCGACATATCTGCTAGAGCGGAAGGGGGATAGCGCCAGATATCCTAGAGACAAATTTTAGGATCTGTGTTATATGAAGTCAATGGGAAAAGAGTGGGAATTTGATAGGTAGAGACCAGTGCGCAAGCTCTCGGTTCTGGGTTATAGCAATGACACCGCCAGCCTTAAGAATATGTAGAAATTGAGCAGAGAGGTTCACTAACAGGTTTATAGCTCAATATATCTCGAAACCACGAATTGCGATGATATCAATTCGGCGTACGCGGAGTCTTAGGGGAGATTCAGTAGATGTAGATCGGGAAGAGAGGAACAAGTCGAAATGTATATGGAGGTGTTGTTGAGGGAGGTACTAGAGTCAACCGGACGGGAGACGGGGGTCAATGACGAAGGTGGGTAGTGATTCCCAAGAATTGAGTAATATTCGAGAATGAGATGGGGGCGTATGAGGGTGATCAGTACCCGGGTAGCTTCAACTCTTCTGATTTATACCTCGCACCTGCCCTGATGTACAAAACGTAGCAAGGTTTTCAAGCCCTTCGGTTCAAGTTTCTCTTGCTAACCAAGAGATATTCCTAATCCCTAATGTCGTGTGGAAACTTACTTGGGTGTGCCGGCAGGGTCATCCCTAAACAACTATCAGACAAGTAAGGTCAAATCGTCTTTAGAGGCTCGAGACTGAGAAGGAGACCGTTTTCGAAACAGGACATACAAATAGCAAGGCACCTCACGAGGCAGACTAGGAATCTACTAGCAATGAGCGGAATTGTCAAGAATTAGCGATCGAGGCGATCTCGAACCAGGGCATAAGAAGTAAGGGGTTTGATGGGTCGCTGGTGACATGTACATGTTTGTCACTGGACAAGATGCTGCTCCACAGATATCTTATTGTTAACTAGTTTATGAAGCCGAGGTTGCTGGGATCTTTGGTTTGGGTGCTTGAGATCTCTGTGAGGCTAACATAGTTTCGCAATCCTTGCTGAAATCGTGAAGATCAACAAACTAGCATTAATGCTTGGTACCTGGCTAGTTCCTTGCCTTGTTGAGTAGATTAGTCTTAGCTCCCACCGGTCCAAATACGATTGCCGAAAGAGTACACAGACTTTTCAAGTACAAAGGCATTATACTCAAGTGATATGCCGGCAATGCCAACCAAGTATTCAGGTGCGGACAACTTTCCGAGGAGTATGATTGACAAACCTCAACCCCATGTCAATTCGCGAGGCGATGTTTGAATAGCCGATCTACTTGAATGTGACACCCAGAGAGTTTTTCCGATCGCTTTACATCGGCAAAAATGACTCATTCCTCACAGAAGCCATATATCGAGAGCCAATTAAGTCCTTGTCTACTTCGAGAGTGGTTTCGAGAGATAGATGTTGTATCACCAGACTGGTCGATAACGTTGCCGTGAATAGAAGCAACTGAGAAGGTCAATTTGCCAACCACGCCCTGTTTCTGACCTCGATCCTGGTCCTAGTCGTGATCTACGTAACTTCAACCCCTCACCGTCTATTCCTCAATAGGTTCGGAGAATAGGATGCTACGGGCAGCACGCATCACAACTAGACAGCCGAGTTATTAGCAACAACTACAGTAGTTAGTTCAATCTACCTACCGTACACCCGATGGGTCTCGGGTGGGCCAAGAATACATTAGGTAGGTAAGATACAGTGTAGGTACCCTTCAAATCCTCGTCTTAGCAACATTAGACGCCCTAAGAGGGGTGCGAAACAGATGAGGGGGGGGAGAGAGGATGCTGGCGCAGATACGTCAGGCTTGGAAATATTCACCACCTAATAAAATATGAGCACGAGTGTCTGGGATAGACGAGACTGACGAATGCGGATAAACCCGATACACGAAGTGTTCCGTAATGTTGGTTTGGCACCTACCCACGAAGGTTCTTTGATCATCATGCACTGTTTGACAGCTCCAGCTTCCAGCGTCTTGGCATAGCTTTGAAAGCGCTTGGGATAATGTATGATATGTAAGATGAATGTCAGCTGGTCGGTCTGAGACAACAATGATCGACGGACACGACCGATGTGAAGATTGAATACAGGTTCCGCTCGCAGATTGAGTTGAGATACCTGTGAAGAATCGACAAACTCAATCGGACTTCTCCATGTGAACATATACATTTGTGTTACGGTATTCTGTACTACCTAGTACATACCTTGTAGTACATACCTACAGTAATGTGCGGGAGGGGCCATTGTTAATGCCTACTAGGTACCAGTAGGGAGTTTCATGGTCCCAAGCCTACCTACATACATACCTAGGTAGGTAGGTACTGTAACTAACTTCTTCGAAGGACTTCAATGGGTAAAGCTTGGCAAATGCATGGAAGATCGGTATCCAGGCGAGTTAATATATCTCTGCATCTGTGGGCACTGAAGGGTATCAAACTGCTACCCTATGTACCTCTAAGGTAGTATAGCTCTAGGTAGGTAGCACTAACAGAGGGGTGATTAGCGTACCTGGGTACCTAGGTATATGTAAGTACATACTATACTTACGCACATACCTACGCGCCCGAACATGCGGCGTTAGGCGTCCTGGTGCGACCTACCTAACCTACCGATAGCCTTAGGCACTGGGTAGGGGTATTACCTGGTATACTACTTTCAGTATATGTAAGTCGGTACGTACTGTAAGTTTACCTACCCGGTCCAGACGGAACCTTATTATTGGCGGGTTTTCAAACGGAGGTTTTCGAGGAGCTACCCCGTGTCAGGACAAGGGTCTTGGAAGATGGATTCGACTTTCATACGTCTGTTTCTCTTTCATAGGTCGAGTCTCGGCATGCAGTAGTGAGTGGCCCATATGGCTTTCGTGGAAACCGTCTAGAACACATTGGAAATTCGGAAAAACACTTGCGCCTCACGGGGTCTGTTTGTTTACCCCCTTGATATAAGGTTAGGTACCTAACCTACCTACCTACCTACCTAGTCTAGTCAGCCGGTCTACGTGCTATGGCAATTGCATTACGTGTGGGCAGAGGACGGGGCTTACGAGTCCCCTATAAAATCCAGTTTTCTGCCGTGGCGAGTTTCAAGTTGTAACTGTGCTCGAAGCCATGCGATAGGCAGTAATAATAATGTTATTTATTATCTTCGCAGTTTGCCGACCGGGTTGTCAGCCGAAATCTAGTATACTATACATATACTACCTATATTACATCTGTATGTTGGTTGGCATTGGAGATCCAAGTCCCTATCTATATGTGAGATCAAATAACAACAAGGGTGACAGGACTGACAGATCCCCACGGTTCGTGCTTGAGTATTGATGCTCACGTAATTAGCAATATACTTGGCCTGTTATTTCTCCTCCAGAGTAGTGTCATCTGCCGATCACGCTCAGTGCTTGCAGCGAGGGATAATGACGAACTTGTATAAGTAGTTAGGTAGCATGATGTAGTACCTAAGGCTAGGATCTTCACAGTGGCAGGACGGTTGGCGATGCTCATAGGGACCTACATGCTTAAGACTGTAGTCTAAGACACCTGATCCGGGATGGCTACAGGTAACTTAACTAAAGCATACTCCCGAGGTCCACTTTCCCGACAAGGAATTATCCAAGGTTAGGTGCATGTATCTAAGTAAATATCTAAGCCTAACGGGACGTGCCGAATGAACGAGCATTCAAGTAGGCGCCGCCGCGCTGCAACATCATGGTGGTAGGTAGCATAAGAGCCTCCCCAAGGAAGGTAGGTACCTACCTCATCATGCATGCGAGGATCGACAGACCAGGGAAAGGGCAAGCGTTCAGTTTCATCGACTGCTGCATGTGGGAGGGAGGCAGGTTCTGCCGTCCGTGTACATACATGTACTACCTACCTACCTACTTTACATATGTCGCGTGAGCTCGATGAACCCCCGACCTTACCAACTTGGACTATTACACCCTGTCTCGAGTCCATCTCCATCAGATACCACGAGTAGGGAGATCACCCTCAAATGCCGTGGCAGACGCGTGTGCCAGATGGAGCTCTGCGTTAGCACTGGCTCTCCATCGCTTCTCTACTGCCTGCTATCTCTGTCCTATTGAGTTTCAGTGACTCCTTTTTGCTTCATTGTGTGCGTGGAGATGGGCCACCAGGAGTCCCCTCAACCCCGTGAACGTCATCGCGTGCCTCACCACCGTCGCCGTCGTCACCACCACAATCGCCACTCGCCCACTCAGACGACCAATGACAAACCAGCCTTGAGCTTGGGAAGGTTGAACCGAGAATCCCACGCGCCTGACAGCAATAACGTTGTGGAGAGCTGGCTAGGACAGTTGACAGCTCCTGTTCCCACATCTTGGCTGGTTTCGCCGGAAGCTCAAAACCAAGCGATCCACCGTACAAAATCCCAACGTTCCCAAGATAGGCATATCTTTCCCTGCAGCCAAAATCCTGGGCGCGTAGATCTGTTGTGGAGGCCGCAGCACATCCCTCCTACTCAGGGCTCCTCGCCTCCTCGTTTTCCACTACCAACGAATCGCGATAGAAACCTGAAGCGATATAAACAAAACAGTAGCGATAGCTCGCTGATCAGCCATCTAAGTCTTCGCCGAGAGTTTCAGGAACTAGGCCACATAGCTACCGCCTCTAAACACGATGAGGGTTCACGCCGCAACCCCCTGTATGAGTTAGAAGTGGGCACCGCAGCTGCTTCGTCACCAACGTCCCACGAAATTATAGCACCTGCTTTCGAGAAGCGGCCTAGACACAAGACAAAGGCGGACAAGTATGACACCAAGAAGGCAGAAGACCGTAAAAGGAAGGGGGGAGACAAGCATCGGTTAAGGAGATCTAAATCGAATAAAAGAGGGCGGATAGTTACCGGGAAGAATGTAATGAAAAACTTCACTTCTGAGGCTGTTCTCAATGATAGGATTACAGTGTGTACCCTTCGTTAAGCATTACAGCTTGCCGCCATCCTAACTAGTCGCTAGGTCCCGGCTAATTTAAAACCTGGGCTCTTCAACAACAAGCGTGTGCCAAAGGAGAAGCTTAGTGAGGATAGCTGACATACATTCTGTGGCTATTAGCTGATATCTTGTTCAAAGTTAGCGATCTTTCTTTTTCTGAAATGCCATTTCCGACACACCAAGAGCGTGACGTAACACAACAGAAGGGGCTATCAAGCTCCCGGCTGCGGGAACGTCGACGCGAGAGCCGAGAACTCGAACAGATATCATCATTCTTCATACCAGGTTGCACAGACGCAACATCACAGAAGGAGAAGCCAGCTAAACCTAAGTGTGATAAAGAAGCCGGTAATAAAGGGTTGTATTACAGAGACAATACGACCTTAGGATTCTACCGGGACTCGATTGCAATGCTGTCCTCGCCTACTTCCTTGAAACACCACCAATGCTCTTCTATATCTCACGAAAACCCCCGTTTAATACCCCCTGCTACACCCGGTAATCCTAATTGCCGTCCGAGCTCGAGCAGAACGACAACGTATTTTACATGGCCTAGCAGTCAACACTCGCCCCAAGCTAGGCGGAACATGGTCGATACAGAGCCAACGTCTGTGGAGCCAGAAAGGTCCGCCACACCTGAGAACATACAAAAAGCTTTAGTAGCCACTGGGGTGTATAAAGACACTGGTATCGGTTCGTATGACGGTTCAGACGACCAGCAGAATCGTGCGTTGGAAACACGTGGCGAGTCGTCATCAACACGCAGCAGTATAGTTCATCATGCAAAAGCCTGCGAAGGGGAAGGTTCGAGGATTGATTCAAGGTGCTCCAAGGACACAGGAGCTACAGTAGCGCTGCTTGCCCATCTAGAAGCGCGGTGGAAAACGATACTTCCACCGGAGTGGAGGCCACGGAGATCGCCCGAGGTTGAGGTCTCCCCAGCAGACCAGCGACAACTGACTGTGACTCCGGATATAACAACAATTTTGGGACCCCACAGTCGCCATGGAATAATAAAACAGGCTCAAATGAAACCGATGCGAGTCTTTGGTCCAGGCCAACACGCTTACCGTCATATGGATCACGATTCCGGGACCAGCCCGCAACCTATAGCTAAAAGCCCGATGCCAGTCCTTCCGGAAGCAGATCAGATCATAAACCGCGCTACCATCACCAATCAAGATAGGGCTACAATCTCTTCCAGAGATGCAATGCCACCCCCTCCGATTCCTCCATCCCGACTCGATTCCTTGCACTTCGGCAGTGTCAAGCCGGGAAACGATTCCAACGCCTCTGTGCATCTCGGATCGGCTGGACTAGTTGGGCAAGTTCCCAGTTACGACGAGTACGCGCAGGTGATGGATGTAAATAGAGCGACAGGTCAGCAGCTTGAATTAAGCAGAAAGCCTGAGAAAGTTATTCCAACTTTCGACTCGGCTTCATGGATACCCCAAGCGGTAACTTCCGGTATCTCTAACTATGAACGAGACAAAACATTATCGAGGCTAAGTATGAGGTCACCAATATATGAAATTCAGGGCAAAGGCAAAGATCCTAAAGAAACCTTACGTCCCACCCCGCCACGGACAACGCATATGATTGAGAGCATGGCCGATTTCATTGTGAGAATAGAAAGTGGGCTGGAGGAGTCTACATCCCTTGATGAATACTACCAACCGGAACCAATCATAGAGAGTCCTGGATTCTCTTTGGACACGGTGATGAGCAGTATTGAGACACAAAATCGCCAGCGAACGGCGTCCGACGGACTACAGATGGATCACTGTCAGCTCGCCGTCGGCGTAACAGATCTTGGGGTCAAAGAAGTGACTGAGACGAATCGTAGGTTATATGAGCGCGAACAATTAACACCACCTATCAGAGAGCGATACACAACAATGTTCACAGAGTGTCCCAGGGATGATATTGATGAGTTTCTAGAAATGTCGAACTTTTGGCGACCTAATCGGTTCTCCTACTTCTGAACCATTTATATATATTGCCTAAGATACTATAATTGACCATCTCAATATGTAATATCACAAGACCCGAACGCATTTAAAACGCGGCAGGGTTCTATTCTGGCTCTTGATCTTTCCATATATTCTTAAGTCTTTCGACGTCCATTTCGCAACTCTCGGCTTTAGCGACAATGGCTTTAGCTTTACCTACGACGGGTGCATCTATCATGGCGCCATCGAGTGTCCAGGCGCCTCTCCCTGCACTTACAGCCTTCTCATCAGCAATCGCAATGCGCACAGCCCATTCAACCTCCTTTTCGTCGGGAGCGAACAAGCGATGCACCGTCTCGACCTGCGAGGGGTGGATACACTGCTTTCCGTTGAATCCCATGGCCTTGCCACCTCGACACTCTTGCTCCAGACGCGCGAGCCCCTCTTCGCCCTTGTATGATGTACATACGAGGTCGATCGTACTAGGTAATGAGGCGGCACGGGCAGCCGTCGCGATGGCGGAGCGTGCGTACAGAAATTCGGAGAGCGATGGCGTCCTTGTGAGGGACATATCCAGTGCGAAGTCCTCGGCTGCGAAGATCAGGCCGGAGAGGTATGGAGATGCGGCGCAGATGGACGACAAGTCCATTATGGCGCGGGCCGACTCAATCAGAGCTATTAGTTTGATAGGACCGGCGGAGGACGAGGAGTGCCGGTCCGGCGCTAGGTGTCGGAGCGCATCTGTCACGAAGGTCAAGTCGCTCGCGCTGTTAACCTTGGGTATCACGATGGCGTCGACCTGTGGCAACGCCGCGAGCGCCGTCAGGTCGTCGAGCGCGAAGGGCGTCGACACGGCATTGATGCGGACGGCGAGCTCGCGGATCGTCGAGGGCCGCGACGGGAGCTTCGTCAGGTGCTCTCGGAGCGCGGTCCTGGCCTGCGGCTTCGCTGTCGGGGTCACCGAGTCTTCGAGGTCGTACGTCACGTTGTCGCTTGTCACGCCCAGAGACTTCGCCAGCATGCGCGGCGACGACGCCGGCACTGCATTGCGTTTGCCATGTCAGCTAGCTTTTGTCTGTGAGGTGAGATTGAGGTGTAATGGCCGAGCCATGGACGTCAATTGATGCTTCGCTACCACGCCGACGTACCGTAGAGCAGAGCCCGTCTTAGTATAGCGCTTGAATGGGTCGCCATTGTCAAGGTCATACCTTATAGACAGGCTGTTAAGCTGTGTATTTATCAAGGTAGGTAGGTATAGACGGTGGTTAAGCTCAGGTATTAGGTATCTAATAGAATGGAGCTACCCCACGATATGCGACTAGTGTCGTCATTCCTAGCTCGACTCTGTACCTCGTATACAGTAGAGCCGAGGTCAAAGCTCCTTTTGCGTGTAAAAGTCGGAGATAAAATGCATCTCTATTGCTCCAAGTGTAGGTACTTATCTTGCGAAGCCAGTAGGTGGTCAGTCACCTAATAGGTAGAATTGGCCTTCTAATGAAACCAGCCAATCCCTGCTTGAAATACTGCAATACTATACGTCAACGTTATGGTACCGATAATTATAGATAGGACATTAACGCAACATTATCGAGTATCAAAAGCACCTCCAACTTCGTCCACAACGACCACAAATAGTAAGCAAGTTCAGACACACGAACACACAGCATCTTGAATAAAAATTATATTATCGATTGCCTGACTAGGCTCCCGAGTTGTATCTATTCGACGACATGCCGAGTCAATCCAACCACTCTCGGATTGCGTCAAAACAGGGCTGGCGGTTCGAAGCAGTAAGGCTATAATGAGTCTCGGTAATGATTACCTATATCAGGTGGAATTCCCCAAATATGCTTGCGAAACGCAGCAGATTCATTAAAAGCCGCAATATTGCTCCGCGCTTAGCTTCTCAACATACGTTGGTTAGAGAGCTCGTGGGCCTGCAATGATGGACCAAACTTTTAGTAAGGTCGAGACTGTTGGTGGTGGTGGTTGAATACGACGAGCAGAGTTCGTTTGTGCTAGCATACAGCCGTTGGCCTTCAGGCAAAGGTTAGGAAATACCATGGGCCGGTAAAGCTATCCTCACATGCTGGGCGGCCGACATCGCAATTCGAACTCAGTGTCGAAAGCCAGTAACACATAGGCTAGATGGATTAAGAGCCTACACCTATAAGGTGTCCGAACCGTGGGCTATTCTCGTACACGAAATCGCCTCCGTTACAAGGTAATATCCGATCACAGGCGTCGAAGTTAACTACTTAGGGAAAAGCTAGCCTCTGTGTCCCTTTAGATCTAGTGTCGCCCAGTAAACGAACGCACGATATACAAACCCGACTCATGGGTTAGCTCTCGAATTTAGCAACTACAACTCTTGAGTTACCGTACATCCTAGGCAACTTGAGTGTTTCCCTCGGTCTTCAGCTCTGTACATGCGTAGTAAGTAATGGTTTCGTATTGGTTTCGATAGACGGCTCAGTTAAAGACGAAGTTAACAATAGCCCAGTCATCTTTGCTTGCAACTTAAACGACCTTTGCAAACTTCTCCAACGCTCGCTCAAATAGGACCAAAGAGGCTCAGTTTCCGTATAGAAACAAACACCGTATCCTCTTAATCGCAAGCCGATCCTAGGCCTTAAAAAATCATATACGAAACCAAACATGTCAGCAAACCCCCGGCGCGATAGTCACCCGTCCCGGATATCGACACTAAAGGTAGCAGCCCGGTTCATTATTTACGACATAGACATCTAGCCAACATAGGAGCAGTCTGTGCAGACAGTCCTAGTCGCCATCGGAAACCCGTGAGAGGCCATCCCGAGGTTTAACATGCGATTATTGGCTTCGTCGCACGACCTAGGGGTATTCCGGCCCAGACTCTGGACAATTAACACGTTGAGTCATCAAACGCGACCCGAAGCTATAACGGGACCAGACCGCGACATCTCCGACGCCAGCATTTACCAATGCAAGGTCTCAGGGGATCTCAGAAAGGAACACTGAACCGAGTAGTACTATCTGGCTCTTTTGGCTGGAGAGGACGGAGCTTAGAGTAGAGGGTCGGTAACGTCCCAGAACCAAGCCGCTCGATCCTGAAGACAGTATAGCGATGCAGTCACAGAAGAGACATTACGCTTCTAGCGCTCCGGGACCAGAACACGCATCTGTTACTTGTTCATCGCATACTACCCATCGTGTCACACTCGACATGTCTCTATGCTCTGGAACCGCGGCCGAGTCGCCCAGTCCTCTAAAGACTCCTCTAGGCCTGGCTGCGATGGCCTAGAGCCGTTCGACTCTTCCGAAATACTCAATTCTCTACCTAGTCTGTCAAATCTGGTCTATTCTGGATTGCGCCAGGTACATACCTTCCACCGAATAATGCCGCCGGTGAGCTCATTCGACTGAAAACCAGTTTCCTGATCAACGCTAGTCTCAGGGTAACAGCGTTACTATTTCTGGCACCTTCCTATCATATGCCGCGAGAACACGGATGAATCACATCAGGCTAGAGTGGTGTTGACGACGATAGTCTGGCCTATTCAATCATCCTCGGCATCTCGAACGAGCGGGTCCCTTGCATCGCGAACTGGTCTTAGCCCACTTCATGTAGTGCATCGCTACCAAATACTGCATTCACGGTCCGTCAATGACGAAATCTTGGTCGCCGGGCTCGTCTAGACAAGCAATGGGGAAAGTCTGGGCTTGAATAGGCTCGCGTCGCTCGATGCCAAAAATAGAGTGTTCAAGGAGAGCAGCGTCGTGATTATCGCATCCCTGCGTCTCAGTACCCACGATGGCCGTATTGTCGGCGGTTTTGTATCGGCACAAGTCATAAGTTATCGTACGTATTTCCTAATTAACCACAGTCGCTTGGCATAGAACAGATGATTGGGACGCTACAGTGCAGGAACCATTGTCTTGTAAGGTTCGCTAGGAGACTCGACCCGGGTAAATGGCTCCGGATATTTAGATGATACGGTCCAGTCCTTACCAAGCTTCATCTATCGAAATTGGATCTAGATGAGCTTCCGAGCCTTGTTTGCGGGTCGCCTATTCCAATTTAGACTCTTATCTTTCCTAGTGACGGTGGCAACCACGAAGTTTAACCAATATAAATATAGGAGTGATCGACAATGACGAGAAAGGGACTTTCTGTCGGACAGGAGCACGGCAAAAGCATCCTGACCACTGATATCCATCCTTAATTACACGTTATCGCGACCAGAAACGCAGAGATCATGCACCGAGCAGTCCTAGCCTCCCTCGCCCTCGTGGCGCTTGTCCATGCGGCTCCTATCACGGAGGCTACGAAGACGACGGGAGACTCAGTGGGAGACGCGACGACGGATGGGATAATCATTCCCAAGCCGACGTTCATTCTCCTCCCACCCATCACCGGCCCCATAAAGCCGTCGGACAAGCGAGACACCGGGGTGAAGGAGCGTCAGTTCAGCTGGGGCGACCCATCCACGTGGTGGGGAGTCGGCAACGACCAGCCACCCACACCGACCGGCGATACTACCATCGGGACACCGATCACCGGGGGGATCAACCCGTCGAACAAGCGCCAGACTCTAATTGGCGGTGGGGACACGACCAAGGACAAGATCGCGGCGCTGGAGCTCGAGTATGAAACACTCCTACATGAATTCGGAGCCAACGGGCCCCAGCTCATCCAAGCCCGTCAAAAGGCCATCAAGTACGAGCTCCTCCACAAGTACGGCATCACCATTATTCAATCCCCCGACGGCACCACCACGACATTCACCCCAGGCAAGCGAGACCTCACCCTCCCCGGTGGTACTCTTCCAGGTGGCCCTCTGACCCCGGAGAACCCTATTCCGGGTGGTCCATTAGAGCCAAGCAACTAAGGGTCTATCATATGGCTACCAATATCCCTTGTCGGTGCGTCAGGGGAGGATCAGGTTGACGAAGTACGAGCGAGCGAGCGAGCGAGGAAGAGCTTGACGACCGGCATGGAGTCAGTGATATCCTTGATTTTCTGGCACATTTGCGAGTTCGAAAGGGTCGTGTTAGCTTGTGATGTGCTGTAGTGTCCGTTAGGTCTCTTCTCGGTGTGCGATAGAGTGGATTTTTTTACACATGAGATCTTTCACTCGTGATACTAGGTGTGCAATGCAGCTCGTAAACATCTCCTCACTCAAGCCCAGGATTCATCGCCCATGTTACTTCGCGCTGATAACTCGAAAACCATCGCGAGCCTCTTGTAACCAGAGATATCCATGACTCGCTATTACGCAGCTTCTCGGAGCGGAAGCTAAATTAGTACAACCACTAGGGAAGATATCCGTGGCATAGCCTCTGGTAGTGAACCTCACGCGTGCGGCACCCGAGTTTAGTGAGTGTTCTCAGTAGCACACGCATCGCTTTTGAGTACACGTCAGCCAACTCTACTGTACATCATGACGGGTCACACGAGTCAAGATCGTGGACGGCGCCATCGAGGGCGGGTATTTAGAAGGTTACTACTGGTACGACTTCTTGCAGCTAACTACTGCGTACTGTAGTCGCCTTCCCCTCACTGCCTAGGTTCTTCTGTCGAACTTTGTTTGTGGCGCCATCACCAGGAGCCCTCGGAATGCCGGAAATCGTAGTCATTGTGCGCCCCGTATCGGTCATGTCGGGTGAAGAGACGTTGACCGAAATCTAGATAAGTGGATGATCAACAGCTATCCACCAAAATCAAACACTCTCACTGGGGGGGTGTGGCATGCAGTTCGATCTGATAGAACTCTACCAGCCACTATCACCGAACCTACGAAGCGCCAGCGATGACCCAGCCGAGTCATTCCAGCTGGGAATAAGCTTCATACACCGGTTTGTCAGCACGGCCCGTACCTACCATCTGGCTCTCGAATTGTGACTATGCGGCCAGTCGTCATATGCTCTACTGGAATTGAGTAAAAAAGATCCAAGATGGCGTTGGCGGTTAATGGCGACTCATGAGACATTCCCGTGCACGAGCCCCGTCAGAATTTAGTGCGAGGGCCCGTGCTGGCGTCTATCAGCACAACTCGTTGATACAGTACAGCGATAACCGTTAAGGGCCACGAGGAAGGAGAAAATCTACTGCACTGTACTGGGAACGTGCATGGATGATTGATACATGGATGGGGGGGAGTAAATATTGAGCAGGGCATAATAATATCTGGTGTGGCGTAGATAATAGTTGTAACCAGGCGAGGGGTGCAATAAGCCACGAAGGTCGGGAACTGGCTCGAAAACGCCATGCTTAGACCAGGCAAGCCAGACTGACATCCAGGCGCCGAGGCTGAGACTCGGAACGATGATGCGAGTTGCCACGAAGCTCTACTGTATTCCGAGTCAGACGGATCACCCGGCACCCGGACACCTTCCTGAGGCCAGTCTTTATCATTTCATGTACCAGTATATGCTGTACTTAGAGCATAATACGGTATCTAGACCTGGCCTATACGACGTACAGTAGCGATAGCAAGAGGAGAGGATGGCACAATTTGATATGATCGGCTTAACTTGCCAACTCCGACCAAGGTCATACCGCTCCACAGGCTGGCAGTTGTTGACCTACGTTACAACAATCATATCATCCATCTATAAAATACAGGCGTCAGCCGAAAAGACACTTTCGGCCGTTAGACATGTAGGTACTGTAGAGTCCTTCCACAGGGTGATCTCACACGGCAAGGAATGAGGCCGAGAGATGACAAGCGCTTTACGCTCTCAGTTTCGCCCGCCGGTAGTTCATCATACGACATTTGCAATTCGCCGCCATGCGCACAACGCAGGACAGGAGCACGAGGTAAACAGAGGGGCAATACCTGGTGGCGCACCACGGATCATGTTCCTTTCCTACACGTACATTCGCAGAGGCAGTGTCATCTCAAGTTCTATGGGGCAGGTAGAGGGCCATGCAGGCTGGCGGCCTAGACTGAAGTCCATTCATGCCTATACATTTCACCTCTGCTAACATCTTTAGTGGGTTGGTATACTGTACTGTAAGTCTCGTCTCGTCGAAGTTCGGAACCCTTGCCACGTAAGATGTAGATAGAAAAAGGCTGTTTTCGTTTGGTACCTCAGATGACAACGAAACGATGGGAAGGTTTAGAGCCTGCCGAGAATGTGTAAAAAAATGCCCGTATTAAAA